>JAULCB010244654.1:0-12702 GCA_032358575.1 Dendronotus rufus
TACACAAACACCCACACACATACACAAACACCCACACCCATACACAAACACCCACACCCATACACAAACACCCACACACATACACAAACACCCACACACATACACAAACACCCACACACATACACAAACACCCACACCCATACACAAACACCCACACAAATACGGAACTACTAGCTACTGTCTATTTTATTATTGCGTTTACCGAAGACTCCTATCATGACAGCCACCACGCCGTCGTTGATGACCACCCCCGTCTGCCAGGCGTGGACTGGGGCGTGCAGGCGGATGGCGTGGGAGAGAATGGCGTGCACGAGGCCGGGGGGAACGTTAAAGTCCAGGGCAAACGTGTACAGCACGTGAAGGCAGTTGTCTGCCGTGGAGTTTTCATCAAAGGTTGTGAAAGTGTCCTGGAAATTAGATAATAATGATAACAATAATGATGATGATAATATTGATGATTATATGATGATGATGATGATAATGATGATGATGATGATGATGATGATGATGATGATGATGATAATAAAAAAAATTATAATGATAATAATCATCATCATTTTGTTTTTGTTTTGTTATCCATTGCCTCATACCGCGTTAGCAGTGTCGGCACCCAGCTCCATGATTGGTCTTAAATGGTGAATGAGGTAGATGCCCCAATCAACACCTTTGACAAAATACAGAGCTGGGAAGTACTATAGATCAGGAACTACGGCAAGCAGGTGATTATCCCACTGTATCCATCCTTGAAAGGCGCTATGCACAATACACTGGACACATTACTCAGCTACTAACCCCACAAATATTTATATCGCCTACTTAGTGTTGCCTCACATTTATATGTAAAAATGAGAGAACCTTCACTGCAGGCTTATAAAGAATTGTTACCATTTGCATTGCAGGCTCCATTGGCAGTCGGATCCATGGAGTCACCACGCTTGAATTCATGAAGAAAATGTTGAGATGCTGTTTCATGAATTCTTCCGCCTGGGAAGGAAATTAAAAAGAAATAAAAACCATTGGTAATATAACACTTAAACCGCTACACCAATTTCCTACTTTACTCCACAACTATGTCATGTTTGGAAAAAAAGACCATATCCCCCAGTCTAAACAATAGCAAAAAGATCATGTTATATTATCATATCAAATTAACGAAATATTTGTTTATAAATTTGACGTTTCAAGGAATTTCAGCACGGACAACTCATCCATACAAGAAATGTAACTTGTTTCATTCAAAGGACAACGTACCTTCTTCCAGTCGGCTTTGGTTTTCTCCATTGCTGCCTTCAGGGAGTCTGTTAACCAAACAGGCGTGTTGTTGTCAATGACATGGTTTTGACCATCGTTGGTTTGTCCAGACCTGTTGACGTTCATTGCAATGTCCAGCATAGGACACGCCCACTCGTTGTTGGCAATGCAAATGTCTTTGTCCTCATTCTTCCACGCACAAAACTGACCCTGGAGTTGAAACAAAAAGCCAAGAGAAAGCTTATTATTGAAGGTACAGATGAGTTTTAGATTTAGTTTCTCTTCTTTGCCTGAAAAGGCTCATATACTTTCCATCTTTGTAGCTAATTTGAGCATTATATTATATTTAGCCCCTGAACTGACAAAATAAAGCAATGTTTTAAGATTGATTAACATCTCAATGAGGGGTATGTACATGTTTTGAGACAGTGGGATATTTTATACAACCCTTAACTACCAGTTCTCACAGAATGTCAGAAGAATAAACATTAAATCATCCTACATTGATTTGACCTTGTTTTCAGTGTGAATCTTTATTTACATGTAGTATAAGTGCATAATTTGTAGCAATATATTATTTCATAAGTCGAATGAGGGTATGCTATTTTCTAAGAGTCTTGACGAGGCAACACCCTGTACTACAGTACAACAGAACAGCACAAGAAGACAACACAATACTACCATAATATTATGGTATTGGGCAGAAGAGCCAAGCCTCAAAGGCCCCTTAGATAGAAACAACAACAACAAAAGTCCTGACAGCCACGATCCGGGCGGTACTGAAGCTGTTGTGTGGGTGGGCATGAAAACCTTAAACAAATAGCAACAACCATTGCACAGTAATGATAATAATAATTGATATATATTTATATAGCGCATTATACCCTCTTAGAGTGCTCATTGGCGCTTTACAATTACAGAACACAGAACCCTACATAGTGAGACAGCAACACAGTTGAACACAACAACAGTTATAATGCACTCACAGTATTGCAGAGAAAGTGAACAGCTCCTAAAGGCCGCATCCTTTCTTTGAAGTTGGAGTTGGCTCCTATAATGTCCGCTGCTGTATTGATAGTCAGAGTCCCTGTCTTCAAATCTTTTGGGCATTTGGAAGCAAAGGCAAGGGCCCAGTTGTAGATGTCCGTGTCGTAGGATACGCTTTTGATGACGGGTAGAAGCTTTGCCGCATTGGCTAGGGTTTGCAAGAGTGGCTTACAGTCCTATGGAAAGTGAGAAAAAGATATTCATCCTTGTCAGAGTTATTGTTGAAAGATAAGAGTGAGTTTATAGTTACGACATATCTACCTAAATGGGCTAACAGGTTTTATATAACAATAATTCCTTGAGCAATCTCAATTCATTAAAAAAATCTTTCGTTTTCTGTACAATTGTTTGCATGAGCAAAGATAGCACAGCAACACATTTTAACTCAGAAAGTGTTGTGGGGAAAAAAAAGGTAAGACAATAGTTTGAGGTAACGGGGAAAAAACAGAAGTAAAATCCCTTCACAAACACCCTCCAACTACCCGCACAACTTGCCTTGTCCACATTGATTTCTGTCTGCGTGATCTGTAAGTTTTCTATCTTCTCCATCAAAGACAAGTAGCGTGACATGTCCAGCTGACTGCTGACCCCTACATTGTCCACCACTCCAGGCTTATTAGGTCTGAAACAGGAGTGAAATAGGGGATGTAAAAACAAACCAAGCAGCTATGTACGCACAGTGGGCTAATCATCATCTACTGCACAGTGGGCTAATCATCATCTACTGCACAGTGGGCTAATCATCATCTACTGCACAGTGGGCTAATCATCACCTACTGCACAGTGGGCTAATCATCATCTACTGCACAGTGGGCTAATCATCACCTACTGCACAGTGGGCTAATCATCATCTACTGCACAGTGGGCTAATCATCATCTACTGCACAGTGGGCTAATCATCATCTACTGCACAGTGAGCTAATCATCATCTACTGCACAGTGGGCTAATCATCATCTACTGCACAGTGGGCTAATCATCATCTACTTGCCGTAGTATTTCCTAGCTTTGCGTTCTGTCAAAGGGGACTATTTAGGTATCTACCTCATTCACCATTTAAGACTGAGCATGGAGCTGGGTTGGTGCCGACACTGCTAAAGTAGTATATGACATTGGATAACAAAACAAAACAAGTAGATGTGTGAAATATATCTATGAAAGTAATAAAACATTTTAGTAGATGCCAACATGATCTATTACAGAAAAAAAACACAATCGTTTTTGTTTTCAGGCATAAATTTATCAAATTCATTTTACATGATTCTATGAAGTTTTCATATTGATATTATTTGTACGCATATATTATAGCCTCTGTAGAATTATTCTCCTTTCTTACTAAAATATAAAACTGCAAAAAAAATGAAATTGTCTTGAATAGCAATATAAAAACAGATTAATAAGAATAAGATTAAGATTATGAAATATCAATTCAATTCCTTACGTTGAAAGTACTGGGTATTTCTCTCTTATAGTAGCGATGAGTTTTGTTGTAATTTTGACCAATTCCTCTTTGACAAAATCCATGGGAATAATTCCTTCAGCATCCGTGCTGCAGCCCAGCAAAAGGAACTGGGTGTTGGGGTGCTGTGAAACATACAAATAAATGCGTTGATGTTCTAAAGACTCAATAAAAGCATCTATCATTTTGTTTGTTTGTTTGTTTTAGAGTTTTACGGCAAGTCGACTTCCAAGGAACATATCAATGCCAAGCGTCCATCATTACTTGATTTAATTAAAATCCAAATCTCTGCTTCAAAAGTTATCACTCAGGCGGCACTTTCAATTCATAATTTGTCTGTGATAGGATGTGATTGCATTGCTGGCAGAGTCAAAGCTTTAAAAGGGGTGCGAACTCAGAGCCAGGGCTCGATTCCTAGAACGAAAAGCGAGTGCGATGGCCCTTGATTTATGCGGGGCCCAAGTCCCAGACTCCTCTGTTCTTCCTTACGGTTTCCTACAACCAAGGAAAAGTCTTCTTGTAAATTCACAAAAATTGCTCAAGATATAAAAAATGTTAAATATAACATTGACATAGATCAAGAAAAAACCAAGCGCCAAAGATGGATAAATCCTTGAGAGAAGAGGGGTGATAGGTGTTGTAGAGAGCCAAGTTAGGTAGAGCTCTGTAAACACATTGCTGGCAAAGGGGTGTTGCCAGACAGGCATGGTTTCAACTGCCTCTGTCATCACTGTCAACATTACTCTATCTTCCTTATTCTCTACTTCAAGGCTTTGCCATCTTTAGCACTGATTCACTGTTGTGATCTATCTTAGAAATTTTCTGATTCACTGTTGTGATCTATCTTAGATTCATAAGGTTGATCATTGATATGTTTCTAAAATTATTGATTCTCTAATCTTCAAGTCAACAAGGTTTGATAATATACAACGTCAACATTTTTTTGTCCTTTTAAATGATTACCTTTGCAACAATCTCTATCATTAAAGAGGCAATAGAAGCTGCTTCCTGTGATATTTTAGTCTTGTCTTTGAGAGTGCTCGGAATCACAACCACACTTCGGTTGGATACAAACATGGGGGCAAAAAACTGTAAGACAAAAAAATGTACGGGAGAATATAAAAATGTTATTTTTTCAAAGCTAATATTTGTTGCTGTTGTAAAGATAAGCAATGCATGCAATTTCAAAATTTTGACTTTATCAAATGAAAAATATAAAATCATTTTCGGATTTCATTAAAATTAGATATCAGGCCTTGGAGGAATAATATGCATCAGTCAATAAGGCTATCTTACATCTTCCATTGTAAAAACAAATACATTATCAAAAATCCCACCAAACATAACGACACAATGAGCATACAATACAACAAGTAGGATAGCCAATGTTTCGTCAAATTGTATGATATAATGAGTTAGAGTAGACGATAACTAACAAACTCACAAACCAAATATAGCAGAGGCTTATCACAGAGTCGACAGCATGGCTTACCTGTTCCGCCTCTACGACATAAGCTGTCAGGTTCGGATCTACGGATAAGCCACCGTGGTACTGCACACAAGGGCATTGATCCGGAGCCGGTTGCTTGTCTCCTTTCAAAGCGGCAATCACACTTATTCCAACAGGTTTGTGGTGGGCTATGAATATGTTGAAGAGATCTTTTCCTTCAGGCTTCAACGATACTTTCTTTCCTGTGATACAACAAAATATACAGGTAGTTATTCTCCATGGTAGGTTTCCATTCTGTGTTCTGTAACTGTAAAGCGCCATTGAGCACTCTAAGTGGATATAAGGTGCTATATAAATCAATTATTTATTTATTATTTATGTAAGACATTAGTCCTTCCGACATCATATGGCATGTAAGGCTAGAGTTTATCCCATAAAGCGAAGAAGTGACAGAAGCCATTTTCTGGATAAGACCCTGGTCTATCGCAGATTACTTCCAGTCCATATGTGAGTCGGCACCCATAAAATTAATGCAGAGTACAACATTTTATAAACGCTGTATGATTTCCAGATTGGATCAATAAAGGATATCTTATCTTACCTTGTATGAATGTGTTGACAATGAGGATTGAACTCATGTCTACATTTATTCACTATTTTCTTCATTTTCAGTTTCAGATAATAACTTTTAAAACAAATGACCGCTTTATATTCCTATTATTACCTTTTTTTCTTTTCTTCCCTAGGCTTCATCTTTCGGCACTGATCATTTATACTTCCATCTAATGGAAACGCTGCGCCTATTATTACCTTTGACATCAGCCGGTGCCATGGGGTAGAGTAGCGGGGTACAGGTGGACCTCACCCCTTCAGCATTGACCCACCGCTCGGGTAGCATGGTTAACTGGGTCCCGCTGACATCCATGGAGATGATATCGGGGCAAAGGTCAGAGACTGCAAGGATTCCAGTGTCGGTCACTAAAGAGCATCCAGCCAAGCTTAGCTGCAAATAAATTCAAGGCAGTCAAATTTGAATCTCATTAAATCTCTTTTCTTCTTTTTCTTTAAATTGAAATTAAATGAGAGCATATAGCGCTTATCCACGGTCATCAGCATGCTCTAAGCACTTAGCAATGCCGCACTTATCCCCAGTGAAACATGTAACACGTCAGACGAGACATGCGGCCTGTTAGGTGCGTATACAATTTTTCGGAAAAAGACAATGCCAGGGGGACCTCCGAACTTTACATCCGTCTCTGATAAAATGAGAAAAATCGTGTAAAGAGTCTTTCCCAAGGACTCAATGACAGTTATATAGTTATAGTTATATAGTGATTATCACCATGCTCTAAGCACTTCACAATGCCCCGAAACATGCAGGGCAAGTAAGAATACATACAATTTACGGACAAAGACAACGCCAGGGGGACCTCCGAATTTTACACCCGTCTTCGATAGGATGGGGAAAATTCTGTAAAGAGTCTTTCCCGAGGACTCAACGTTGGACCCAGTCAGGATTCAAACTCTAGACCCATTGATCTCCAGGCAGATGCGCTTCTCACTAGACTGCTGATGCTGAGTGTATGATCAAAATTGTCTACTACTTGCCTGTGTTAGTTTTGGAAAAGCTTTCCCTAGCCACCGAAGGCCGCTGTCTGTGATCTGGTGACACCCGTCCAGAATGACGCCAGTCACACAGTTGAGCCGCACAGATTCGTCGCGTACCAGGTCAGCAAACAGAGCAAAGGTTATGTCCGTTAGAACTGCTACTCCAGTGAAATTCAAAGTGTTATTTGCCCTGGCATTAACTTGTAGAATTATGTACTGGAAGTGAGAATGAGAACGAGATTGGTAATATAACAATGGTTACGATCATGATAATGATTATGAGGGTAATCATAATAATAATGATAACAAAAAAGACGAAGACGACGATAAAGAATAATAATAATTAATCTTTATCAAAAATATAATATCTTAGACTTAGAGCCAAGTAATCATGCCATGACTGTCTCCATAAAACAATGATAAATACTCAGATTGCTCAATAAGAGGGGTGTATGTCCCATACATAAATGCATAAATATATAAATGCTATCCATTATTATTATTATGTCAAACAGAAAAATTGCTATATTATTATACTGTTATTGTCATCACTCAACAGGCTGAACAAAAGTAAAGAACTTGACATTCTACATAATATTATTTGTAGCTTATCATATCTTTATATGCTTCCATTGTTAAGATTGTGTCAAATCAATCCAGATACGAAAAGCAAAAGGGAAAACAAACAACCCTCATCCCTTCCCCCCAAAAAAGAAGTAAAATAGCTTATCATATCTTTATATGCTTCCATTGTTAAGATTGTGTCAAATCAATCCACATACGAAAAATATAAATATGATTGTCTTATTAACCCCGTTGTAAAGTAAACATAATGAAAATGAAATTGATTTTAATTATGAGTAATGAGTGAAATCTTTCAAGTACTACCGTACCTATAAGTTTTGAACAAATTGTTTGTTTTATTTACTCGTTTTTTAAAGCACTCGCATCACGACATAGCAAACTGTTTATGCATGCATGGGACATCCTTGTTTTTAGTGAAAGAAAGGAAAATTAGAAGACTTTGTTTCGATACTAGTGTGCAATGTGTAGTTGTGCCGTAGTTGGCAGCATTATTCACCGCATTTAACCTTGATAATACCTCCATTTGCTACAATACACCAGAGGTGGTTTGCAAATTATCGGAAGAAGAAGAAGAAGAAGATGTTGATTTTGGTGAAAGAAAGGAAAATTGAAAGACTACTACTAATACGTTTTGATATGATGATAATAATGATGATGATGTTAGTTGTATTGGTCATCCGAGCTTTCTTTGTAATACTGTCCTACTATACTGTGACAAAAGGTATTTAGCAAACACATATTATTAATTCACCGCGCCGTCATAACCCACCTCATCAATAATTGCTCATACATACTCTTCATTATTAATCCTAGATAGCCCTTACTCCTTATCTTTACTAGTTGCTATTTCTTACTTTTGTCGACAACTCGTGAAATTGTCAGTCATCAAAGTCAAAGGATTGCTTTTTGTATTCTTTCCTCCCCCCCCCCCCCTTTTATTTTTCTCTCGTTCTGTATTATTATTATTATTATTATTGAAGCGCTTTGAGCATGGTGATGACCGTGGAAAAGCTCTATATAAATGCTATCCATTATTATTATTATTATTATTATTATTATGCGCTTTGAGATGAATGTTTTTTGTTCATGGAAAGCGCAATATTATAAATGCCTTTTATTATTACTATTTTTTTTTAATCTATCGTTCGAAAAATCAATGGGAGGGGGGGGGGCATAATATTATATTATTCATTTAGTGAATTAGGGCAATAGAGGCAAATTATTCGATGAACATGAATATTATCGCGATCATGTCTGTCAGTATTCATGAAATCACTTTCTCAAAAGGAGAAAGGGGGAAGGATTGGCTATGGCTTTTATTAAGCGTCCCCTTTTACTTGTTTTTTCTTCTCTGTTACGATTATTGTTATTACTACTACTACTACTATTATCATGTTGATAAAGTACCGTAGATATTTTGTTACTGTTGTTGTTATTACAGTTTGTATCAAGAATTCCCAAACTGAGCTAATACTACTACCACTGCTACTACTATTATGGAATAGAAAAAAGGGTAAACAGTATGTCGTATAGGTAGTATAGGTAGCAGCTTTCTCATTTATTCAAGAAGTTTTTGTTTCTTCTCTTTTCTTCTTATTCACGTCTTCTTTTCCTTAATTTTAAATTATGAAAAATGAAAAATCTCTTCTTCAACAATTTGGTACGGGTCCACTCCAATTGAATTTGCGTTTTCTGTATCATGTTGATAAATTAATTATTCTTTCTGTCATGACATATTCTATTATTCTTCCCTTGACTATTTTTGTGTGGGGAGTTCGCTCACATATTTCTTAAAGTAAGTTAAAGTGAGTTACGGTAATGAATTAACTTGCCTTTTACCCCTGGTGGTAGATTAATTGAGAGAAAGAGAGAGAGAGAGAGAGAGAGAGAGAGAGAGTGAGTGTGTGTGTGAGAGAGAGTGTGTGTGTGAGAGAGAGTGAGAAAGAGACGGACAAACAGACAGACAGAGACTTGTCTTGAGGTAAAGAATTTGCAAGTAACCCAGTCATCCCATAGTTCATGTCCTGACAGGGGCAGGGGCAATAAGTTACTATGACTTGACTTGACGATGGCTGTGTGGGGTTAAGTCCAATCAGAAACAGAGTTAGATACCTACACTGTAATTAGATCCTGTCTTTGAGTTTGAGGTGGTGACTTTTCTGTGGGGTGCATTAAGAACAAATTTTTGGATTTTTTTCTTCTTTTAAAGTGCAATTTCCTGGAGGAGTGAAATGCGCTTATAGGTATTGTGTTTTTGCTCATACCCTACACTGTACACTGCAATATTGTTTTTGTCATGTGTAAAAGAAATTTTGTTCTGGTGTGTGTGTGTGTGTGTGTGCATGTACCTACGTGTGTGTTTTAAAACTGGGAAATTAGTTGTTACTTCTTTATCTGTGTGTGTGTGTGTGTGTTTGAGTGAGTGAGAGAGAGATAGAAAAAGAGAGTGGAGTTCTTTTCTTCACTTCTAGTCTTGCTGTTTCAGAATTAATTACTAATGCCTCAATTTTCCCTTTCTGTGTCGTTATTCATCAAATATCAATCCACCCATTATGATACCTCAACTTTCCAATTTATCTACCTATTTGATGTCGTGTTACAAACTTTGTGATCCAGTTTATCTTCTTCTTGTTTGTTGTTTTTCCCTTGACCTCTGACTCCTTTCCATGAACAAAGCTATGTGATAAGAGATGATAGGATAACAATTTTCTCTTCACACCAATTTGCTCCATCACATTATCATTGCGATATATGTGTGTGACTATGATACATTTTTGTTTTTGTCTTATGCCGAGTGAGGGTGGTGCGTGTCCCAGTTCTTGGGTTCAAATTCTACTTTGTTTTGTTTCATTATCCTTTGCCTTATATACCTACCACTTTCGCAGTACCTACCCAGCTACTCCATGACCGTGCTCAGTCTTAAATTAGGGTGAATGGAAGTAGATGCCCCAAATAAAACCACCTTTCACAAACAACAGAGAGATGGGAAATACTATATTACTAATATTATGGATCAAGATCTACGACAAGCAGGTGATCAGCCCACTGTGCCTTTCTTATCTTTTGGGTAATTCAAACTTCTTTCCTCCCGTGGTCTTGACATGAAATTGAAATTGTCCGCTACTATGAGGATGTGCGCGGTTCGAATCAAATTCTCTGTGTGTGTTTTTATGGCTTGAATTTGCTGTATGCCATTCCAGTCATTTTGGGTCTAAATGTTAAATCTTTTGTCCTGCATGCTGAAATTGAGAAAATAGACTGGGTAATTCTTTAGGGAAGAATAAAGATAATTTGCGATAATTGCTAAACAACATTATTTCTGTGTTACAGAACTTGGGTAACTCTCTGTATCTGTACGGTACTTTGTTCACGTCTCGTCCTCATTATCTACTCGATTGATTGAGTATTATATTATATTATTGTAGCTCACCTGATAAAAATCTGCACCCTAGTAGTAGAGTACTAGTATATTTTATTTTATGTAGGTTTTTGTGTTCTGTAACTGTAAAGCGCCATGCATCGAGCACTCTTCATTAAGTGGATATATAAGGCGCTATATAAATCTATTATTATTATTATTTTTATTAATATATTATTATGCAAGATGGTTAGTTATTAATACGACTGCTTCATCCTCCTCCTCGCACAGTCATTCATCATCATCATGGGCATACCGTACCGTATATATGATATTTTCGTTTGAGTGTACGTGTTTATTACATTATACCATCATGCTTTTAGTTGTGAGTGAGTGCAGTAACAATAATTAGTATAAGTTTGGAGTGCAAGTATAATAACTTATATATAACAATATCCTCATGTATTTTATTTGTTTTGTCCGATTAAGTTTTAAGTTAAAGTTTAAGTCTAAGGAACGCTTACAATAATAAGTAGGTATAAGTTGTAATTGTAAGTGTGGAGTTCAAAACGTATAGCAATATCCTCGTGTTGTAAGTGTAAGTGTGGAGTTCAAAGCGTATAGCAATATCCTCGTGTTGTTGTAATTGTTTTATCCGGTTAAGTTTTATTAAGTTAAGGTTTAAGGAGTGCTTTCGTTTGCGTACAAACGAGAAGCCTTATTATTATTATTATTATGTCTGCAATCATGACGTGACATTTGCATTTGTGACTAACTCGTTTCCATAATAAATGTTCTGTCGTCGTCTAATTTTATCATTTATTTTATTATTTACTACCCCACATTATTGTTACTATAATTTGATACACGATGAATGTATTGTTGCTAACGAATAGATGATTTGTTTGTTTGTTTTAATTTAACGTTTAGTATGAATTTTCAATATCTGTTTGTCGTATGTTATGATAATAATAATTTGATGATGATTTTGTAATAAATCAATTTTGTACCATAATTTATCGGTATCTGCGTTATTATTATTATTATCATTATTATTATTATTATTATTATATTTGGCTGGTTTTCGGGTGGGATTGATTTATTAGCAATTGGGCACTTAGCTAGCACGTAAGGATATGGCATGGGTAGGGGGAAAGAACTCTTCATTCAATTCTCTGGGAAGGAGGAATAAAGCAGATCTGTAAATCTTCAGCCAATTTTTGTCTGATTGCAGACTTTTTTACTATCCAAGTGGACTGAAAAGCCATTAGTTTTTGTTTTCACATTGCTATTTTCATTGGGATATGAAATGTTTCAGACTTTATTTATTTGCCATTTACACCTCTGATAAAGGTCTTGGGTGAATAAATAACAATCAAACAGCTACTAGAAGCTGTGGAGTAAATCAAACCTCGGCTGGGTAGAGAAACATGACAATAGAACACAAAGCATTTGATGACAATCCACTGCACACTGCACTAGAGTATGTAGATATGCTATGGGTTGAACAAATTATTTGGTTTTTCTCGTTCCGTTTGATGAATGAATGCAACCAATATAATATAGTTCTTTTATGAGGTAAGCAAGTTTATTTGATAAAAAAATATAGGGGCAAGATAAGCTCCTAGAAACAGACTGGCTCATCAATAGTATTAGTATTAGTAGTAGTAGTGGAAATAAATGAATATATTATTATGGAGAACTTATGCCTTTATAAATAGAACGGCCCCCGTGTGGGGTCCCGGGAGGTTCCTTCCCAGGGAGGATGCCAGAATAGCCCCAACGTGTGCTTACTGCGTGTCGTACAAGGCGACTAAAAGGGTGTTGCTGTCTATGGTTTCTGCTTCTCTTCTTGGTTGCTGTGGCAGTATCCTCTCCTTCTCCTCCTCTTGCTTTGTCTTCTGTCATGCTCCCTTTTGTCATGCTCTCTATTGTCAACTCTATCC
>JAULCB010244765.1:0-12697 GCA_032358575.1 Dendronotus rufus
ATTCACCATTTGAGACTGAGCACAGAGCTGGGTGCCGACACTGCGAAAGTGGTATAAGGCATTGGATAACAAAACAACAAATTTTCTAAACCCTTGAATTATGCGTTTTTTATTGATCCTTCGCAACTACCAATGTTTTGAGGGTCGCTGAATTCAATGGTGACAGGTCGTGCCTGATATTTTTGGTCGCGACATTATCGGGCGTCAGATCGCCAATTTTGGCGCGATCTGGCGATTACACGTAGCGATAAACAACCGATATCGGGGTATTATCGGCCGATCATCGCCAGATCAGGTCGGCCGATCATCGCCCGACCGATCGCGTGTTTATCGCTACGCGTAATACGGCCATAAATGTGTGCTTGACATCCTGCAAATATCATATATGTACTTTCAACAACACAATAAAGACTGGAATTTCACTATCTTTATTTTTCAAACCCTTTTACTGGTTCATCAAAACTTTTTTGAAGTCATTACAAATCTTTCATCGTCCTCCCACAATTGGGGCTTTTAAGTGATAAAATTTACCTTAAGATGCTCTTTTCAACTGTTTTGAATTCTCTTGTGATTTCTCCTTTGCCACTACCACATCAACAAAGCAATCTTCTGTCTTCTTGTGTAAGTGCCATCTTGTTTACCAAGTCATACTTCCTCCAAACCCATTATTGGTTTATTTGGTTAACATGAGCCTTTATTTATACAGTATTCTTCTGGCCATTATTATATTTAGGCAACATGACACCAAGATTTCTGTAATGATATTGATAACAATAATAGCAACAATAAAATGATGATAATGATAATGAAAGTAAAGATAACAATATCAATAATAATAATTGGAATTTGATTGAGCCCATCTCTGATCCGCCGAATTTATGCTTATTTTTATTTTTTATTTTTTTATGCTTAATTTCTAATATATAGTATAGCCTGGAGTACTCCAGAATGCTCTAATTTGTATCAATTTTTTTTTTTAATTCCGGGGGGGCAAGCCCCCAGACCCCCCTAGATTTTGCGGGCCCCGCATTCTTATCCGAAGTTCCCATCCATGCCGGTAAAAGTTCCTCCTTTTTCAACTTTTGTCAGTGGCACCTATGACCTATACACTAACAATTGGTGTATGTCTTATCTCAGTCACAATCATCCCAATCCTTCCTAGTTAAAGTGACTGTACTAATCAATAATACAATAATCTATAATGATGATAGGCTGGTACCAGACAGGGATCCATCAGTATGCCTATCCCCACTGGCTTCCTACCTAGAAAATCATTATAGGTAATTGGGTTGTCATTATCTGATGACTCAACCCTGAAGTGGGGAGACCTGGATCAATACAGGTATACAGTCATTCAACAAGCTGTATCTAGTCTTAATCTGTAACTGTAAGGGTATCTTTTTTTCCCCTTTCCTCTTGTTCCTGTAGGAAGTTGATTGTAAGTGTATCTCCTGTTTCTTTCCCATCTTTATGATGTTCCTACAGCAGACAATGGAAGGCGGTGGTGGCGAGGATAGTGGCTGCCTGCCCCCTGATCTGTGGATGTCCCAGGTTGATTCCCCATACGGAGCAGCAGGAAGCTTGGTGACCCCTTCCCTGGGAGATGCGAGGACGATGAACTCCCAACCTCGCATAGACTTATCGAGGAAGCAGACACCTCTCTACAACAACTATGGTATGAGTCTGGGACTTAAATTGAAAAAATACCCCCACCCCCTTTTTAAAAAATGTATCTGTTAGGTGTCTGTATATATTTTTATCTCCCACTGCATAGTCTTATAAAATATTTTAGGGTTTTTTTCATTGCGTAAAAATGGCTGTTGAGATTATCTAACTTGCAAGACCTCTGAAAATATCCTTAACGAATTATGATAATATATGCAAAGAAGTGTTTTGGTTTCTACTTTTTTTTTGCTTGCATTTTGTCAAGTTTATCTTTTGAAAAAACATGCAATGTTATTTGTTGAAGTGAATGCTTTTTATATATACAAAAATAAGATTTGAAATAGAACTAATTGATGTCAGTGTCAGCGGTATCCCTGTTCTATGGGTTAGTTATTATGTATGTTGAAAGATGTGTGACAACACAATAACACAACTGAACTGTATTATGGTGCAGCTTGCGCTAAAATGATATGCTGATTTGATTGGTAACTTTTTTTATGTAGCCAGTATGCTGCACCTTGGATTCAATAAGATAACAGTCCTATTCATATTGTCTTGTTATTATATCCAAGGCCTCTTTGAATCTGATGTGT
This sequence comes from Dendronotus rufus, assembly GCA_032358575.1. Lineage (NCBI taxonomy): Eukaryota > Metazoa > Mollusca > Gastropoda > Nudibranchia > Dendronotidae > Dendronotus > Dendronotus rufus. The sequence goes on from JAULCB010244765.1 coordinate 2,259, forward strand.
TTTTATGATTTATTATTAAGAATATTAACCCCCAGAATTGTTAAGTTCCTCATTTGATCCAAGGTCTTGGTGTATCCGAAATGTACTGTATCTGATGCAGACATAAATAGCCTACAGTGTAGGTTCTCTCATTTTTACATCTAATTGAGAGGTAACACTAAGTAGGCGACATAACATTTTTTTTTTAATAGCAGCCGAGTAAAATGCATCCAGTGTATTGCTCATAGTCATAGCGCCATTCAAGGGCGGGCACAAATACTTTAATCTTTTTTTCCCTCTTCATGACTTTGCAGTATCTTTTGTGTGTGTATTTCTCTGTGTGACTATATCAATATCATCTTATTGACTTGTTCCATTTCAGATGCCTCAAGTAGACAGCAATATTCAGTCTGGGAATTTGCTGCACAAAATTTTTCCCAGGCCCCAAAGGATTTCACCTCCCAAAATGTATCCCTGCACACCACCAACACAACCACTGGGTACTCCCAGTCACTGGGTGACTTCCCCTCCCAACACGTATCACAACCAGTTAGATCCTTTGCTCCATCCCATCACAACACGCCACATACTCAAACCAGCTACACATCTCAAAGCATCCCACAAGCCATCAGAGACCCGACCTCGCAAGCTATGTCACAGACAACCGCTGCGGATCGTTCTGTTTGGGCTCATCTATATTCTCTTGATCCTTCCATTGCATCTTACGGTGTCAACAACCATGCTGATCAGAGTGCCATGTACCCTCAAGAAAAGGCGTACGCTTACACACGCCCCTATCCCCAAAGGACAGACACCTTTGTACCTGACCAGTCTGCAGGTGTCCGAGGTAGTGTGCCGCCAGTGAAACCTCCACTGATTAATTCTAGTGAGTTGATGGCCGCATCTTATATGAATCCTACTTCTGTGTCAGCTCAAAATGTTTCCATCCCAAGCTCTGCTCCCTCCATTTACGCAAATGTGTCAGGAGGGACAACTAATATCCATAAACATTCACCTGCGGATGATTTTGGAGATCATTTAGGAGGCTATTCACCAGTTTCCCCGCCAACACGGGATTCTTCTTCTCCCTACCTTGCTCCTAACAGCGGCCTAAATGCACCACATGCCATGATGAAAACTGATAATCCTTCGGCTTCGTCGAGCACCCTTTGTCGTTTTCCTTCTAACAACTCACCGGCATTGATGAGTCAGATGATACGAAATGACTCTGACTTATTGTCTCTGGCACATGACGTACCGCTAGACATGACAAAAGGCTGGTCATTGCCAAATACACCCGCCACCACATCGGGCACCATTTCCATGTCCGGCCCTTCTTCCTATCGAGATATTCCACCAACTCAGCCCATAGTCACAAACACAGACTCTGGTATTTCCTCTCTAGATCTCTCCAAACCGGCTTTAGTCACAGCCCAGCTTGCGGCGGACAACACCCCTGCAGTCGTCAGTCAGGCTGCTAACTTTTCACAAAACAAAGCTCTGAAGAAGTCTAATTTTTATGGAAGAGATGCTTCATTTTTCTCACTCACAGAAAATTCAACTCAACTACAACCCAGTGTATCTGATGGGAATAGAATGAGTAATGATAATTTACAAAATGTAGATAATAGAATGGACACAGGCTTACCATCAACACAAAGTCAAAGAGGTACCAACTTTGTCATTCCCCAAATACCCGGCAACTCCCAGACTGAAAACAAGACTGTATCCAAAATTGAAACATTTGAACCAAATTTTGAATCCACAGAATCCAATTTTGCCGATTCATTTATCGATGCCAGCACCGCCCCATACACAGATAGCACAAACGACCATAAAAGTGACGATATTCTCAATCTGGCAGATCATAACACTGATGGTGTTGACACCCGTATAGGACAGGTACTGATGGAAACGGATGAGACTGATATTTTGCAGAGCCAGGTGAGGGCAGTGAGAGAGTTGAAGCACGGGAGTTCTTTGTCCAAGGAGTTGTCTGATGGTGTCACAAACGAAATGGCCGAAGCCGGGAATGTACTCAATTCTGAATATGTTAGCGATTTTGGAATGGAAGCGAGCACTGTTTTGGTGAAACCTACCATTGTTGCCAGTGGTCGCGGGAGAGGTGCGAGGGGTCGCAAGAAAAGGGGAGGGGGCGTGTCAAGGCGTGGAGCTAAGAAGGGAGGTAATCAGCCCCTGGGCTTAGTGGGGAACTTAAACTTGAGTGTCGGAGATCCTGTGATCACCGCTGGTATTATGAGTTATGAGACAGAGGCTACTGCAACAACAGACTTCACCAGTACTCCCCGTATCACTATAACTATCCCCAAACCAGCTAGGGGAAGGAAGAAGAAAGCCAAGGTAACCGAGGCGACTGCTACTGCTGTTGGCCAAGACTCTGACCCTTCCTCCACTCGAAGGAGTTCCAATCGCCGTTCTAAAGATAATGCCATGAGGCTGATAGAATTACAAGCAGAGTCTATTTACAACCACGTTGTAGCAAAACCAGAGCCGGAGGAAACACTGCAACCGCCGCCAGGAAGAGCGCGAAGAAAAGCCGCTAAGGCTGCTATGCAGCACACTTTTAACGAAAACTTGTCTGAGGAGGAGGGGGTGAATGCCCAGGAGAAGGACAGCTTGTCGGAAGACACAGGTGATGAGAAAGACATGGACTATGCAGTGGATGAGGAAGACGTAGAGTCATTGGTAAAAGACGAGCAGTTGGATATAGCCCTCAATCAGAAGAATAAAGCAGTCGGAGGAGAGAGAAAACTTGGGGGTCTGAAAATTTCAATCAAACTGAGTTCCGATTCATCAGCTGAAATTGTGTCTGGAATAGACAAATCTCCTCCCCGCAAAAAGAGGAAGACAGCTGTGAAGAAAAAAATAGGGAAAGCAAAATTTAAAAGTAAATCTCTTATTCTGAAGGATGCTACCGATGAGGAGGAGGACGAGATTGTAAAGAATATTGATTCTGAAGCTACAGTTAGTGAATCCCAGTCTGGTGTATCTGATGTCAAAACGGGTAAAAAGAAAGTCACTATAAACGTTAAACCTGAGCCTGAAGAAAAAGTTGGTATTGTAGACAAGCACAATTCTTTGATGGACAAATATTTTTCCTCTGTTAATTCAGCAGCTGGTCCTCGTCCTAAACCTCAGCCACTGAAAAAAGAGAGGCTGAAACAAGATTCGGCAACAGTAAAGTTAAAAGCTACAAAGAATATAAAAAATGGAACTGGCAAGGATTCCAGTGCAAAGACCAACCAGGAAAAGGATAAATCTGTTGCAGCGGATAGCGGGGACAAAGGGGTGCCCAAGTTTGTGTGTGGCTACTGTCCCAAGAAGTACCACGACAAACACACCCTTCTATCTCACATGGAAACTCACATGGCAGAAATGGAGGACGTTGACAAGAAGACTCCCGGAGAGAACATTTCCAAAGAACCAAAAAAGCCGCCCGCTGGAGCGGCCTATAAAAAACCTGACAGTGTGTCAGGAAAACAGGCGGTTCGGAAAGTGGAGAAGAGTCCAGGGTTGGAAGATGCAGTATACAATTGTGGTGAATGCGGGAAAACTTTCTCGTCTAAACCTGAATTATTAGATCATGTACGAAGCCACACGTCTGAAAAACCATTTGAGTGTAACTTGTGTCACAAGTGTTTTAAAGAGAGGGATCAGTTGTCTGTGCACAGAAAAGTTCATATTCAGGAAGGATTGATTCGTTGCTCTGTATGTAGTAAGGGCTTTGTGAACAATGCAGACTTAACCGCTCATATGGACTCTCACCCAAAACGTTCCAAACCTGGTCAAAGCATGCCTCAACCTAAAATTAGCACTCTCTCAGAGCCTATCAAGAAAACTAGTAAACCTCAAAATGCGTCATCTGATAAAGACGCAGTCCCCACCAAACCAAAATCTTTTGCCTCAGCTCTGGAACCACAGCTTGAGAAAAACAAAGAACACTCTACTATTTTGTTGAGGAGAATTGACGGAAGTGTTAAAGTGCCAAAAGAGGATCCTGCTTCTAAAAGTGTGAAACCCATCAAACCGTCGAATCCCCCAAAACAAGAGGAGTCTGTCAGAAAACAACCACCAGCGGCAACCGTGAAGGCTGAGGACGGCAAGTTGAAAGAGAGCAAACCTCCTGTGGGTGAGCAGAAATCGTCATCCACATTGGAGAGTAAGACCGAAGTTAAAGAAGAGGATGATACCTCTGGGGAGTGTAAATGTAAAGAGTGTCCTGAATGTGTGACCCGTTTCTTGTCAAGTTTTGATTAAGTCATTTATGGCTTGACATTTTTGTGGTCTTTGGTTTTGATTTCTGATGAGAATGTTAGGGTGTATTTCTTTGATTTGATAGGTAGGTTTTTCAATTCTAGGCTTTTAAGATAATTTTTTTGTATTTACAAGAAAGAAAGAGAAAAAAGCTATTGATTCAAAGCAGGAAGAAGGGGGTGTAGAGCATTTCTATCAGTGGTTAGAGTCTACGGACAAATCAATAGTTTGATAGTCGCAGCTGGTTGTCTATATCACCAAACAGTTTGCATTGTTCATAGGTGCCACTTTTCCGCTGATCCGCCAAATTTATGATGCTTAATTTTTTTTTTTGATGCTTAATTTCTAATATATAGCCTGGAGTACTCCAGAATGCTCTAATTTGTATCAATTTTGAAAAAAAATTCGGGGGGCATGCCCAGGACCCCCCTAGATTTTGCGGGCGCTTCGCGTCCGCATTCTTGTCCGAAGTTCCCACCTATGCCGGTAAAAGTTCTTCCTTTTTCAACATTTGTCAGTGGCACCTATGATTGTTACACTCTGGGTTGCTGTAGTTTTGTTTCGATTGATGACTTGTGTAAGCAAACAGTATCTAACATATTCTCTCAGTACATATTTTCACCATTGTTGTTATTGATCCAGTGGTGTTTGGGCCCGTGCCTATCAGCGCTAATCCCATATAAAGCGGTAACTGTATTTTCACCTATAAATAGAAATACTACATGCATTTACAACATTTGTTTCATGTATTTGAAACATTTGTTTCATATTTAAACAAAGAGTTATGCACTAGTAGTACTAAGTTCCAGACAATTCCATGTGTACTTACTACTGGTAAATTATGTTGAAGATGGTACCATGACAATACATCTGTAGGGTCTAAGGGTCTCCCAAAAGACACTCTGCCGCCAATCCAGTATCCAAGTCCTGGTGACAAATTATGGTATCCACCACAGTTCTTTCTCCGACTTCTATAATATGATATATGATAAGATACGGATATTCTGCTTTCTCTGTTTTTACATGTGCAAATCATTTGTTCTTCTTCCCCGCTTTGTACTCATACACACGCGCACACTTATTCAAACAGAATGCAGCATAGTTCTCATAAATAAAGTCTCTTAACATTCATTCTCCCTCTTTTACGTAGCAGTTCCCCAAATGGGAGGTCATGACTTCAACCTTTAAAAATATAGAATTCAAGGCTTTGTGTTTCTAACTGTGCGATGACATTTCCTTTCGCAGATAGCCAATGAACTACAAAACTTCTTCTATAACCTAAAATGTGTAAAAACATTTTACTTAACTATTAACAGCTGTAAATACACTCTGACGATATTATGAGGACATGATTTGCTTTGCTATTTCACTATAACCAGACAGCACAATAATTTATATATTATTATGATTAAGATTCCAGACTTAAAATTCATTTCTTTATACAGCTAGTTTTGTTTGTTTTGTTTTGTTATCCAATGCCTTATCCTTCTACCGCTTACGCAGTGTCGGCACCCAGCTCTGTGCTCAGTCTCAAATAGTGAATGAAGTAGATGCCCCAATAGACCACCTTTGACTTAACACAAAACTGGGAAATACTATGGGTCAGGAACTACGGCAAGCAGGTGATCAGCCCACTGTGCAGCTAGTTTTGTTATTATGAGTTATTATAAGTAGTATAAGCATTATGGAACTACATATTCTTCTAAAGCTCTTGCGCTCCATTTGAAGATCTCATGATCAGGCTTATCTGTTTCCACGACGGTGTGTTCATCCTTTTATATTTAAATGTTGTCTTTCTGAACCACTTAGTTTGTGTGTGCATGCAGTATGTTTTATGAAAGGATAGAGAACTGCCCTAAAAAAATTGCTGTTTTATATGCCGCATATGTCATGTTGTTGGTACCTTTGTATTCATGGTACATATATTCTATTATTACCCTCATATTGTTTTCCTGTTTGCCATCCTTTTCTGGTGCAATGGATTGTTGTGGTGTGTATGTAAAATGTTGAGGAGTGAAAGAACACAGCATGATTACATGTATATATATAATATATTATATTATATGTAGACTATAAAATTTGTAGTGTATCAACCTTCCAAGGTGAACTGTTCTTCCATGCTTCACATCCTGGTATCTAATACTAGTATTCTTGAAAGCTTATTCACTTCTGTGCTTACTTTTTTATTATACAAAATTCAATTACCTCCCCTCAATGGCTGTGCTTCTTGTCGTGTAACTCTGGCTATGTAATGACGTAAGTAAATAATGAAGGAATGAAATGTATTTTACATAGGGAGAGGTAACTGGGGCATGAGGCACAAGATTTATGATATATTTGCTTTCTCTACTATCTTAATTAATCAAGAATTAAAAGCGATTTCGTGCTTTCAGTACACATAAAAGTTTGTATCAGGATTTTCTTTTATTTATCACCATTTCCTTAAACTTAAAACAATAGAAAAGTGTGTACAGTGGGTGGCATGTATTCTTCAAATTCCGGGATTTATCGAACAAGTTTAAATATTCCTGACTGTATTTCTTTTCTTAGCTTTGTCATTTATTTGCCAAACATTTCCCTCATCCCGACTTGTTTGATGAATATGTGCTGCCTTGTGTAATGTTAGATGTAAATATACTACAACATACTGTCACTTTATCTTATACGGTAAACAAAATTGATCCTCCTGTAATTTTAGACTGAGATTTATATTACAGACAATTTATCACATATATATATATTCATTTCATGTATAGTATCCATACTCCAGTGTTATTCACACCAAAAACGTTACATATGAATATTCTTCTTCTCTGCAATGATATCTTTGGGTTTAGAATCGGTCTTGCTAAGCTTCTGATCAATTTATATTGCATCGTGTTTTGTTTTGGCTTCATTTTCCTCATACTCATGAGTTTGTTGTAGTGATACATACAGACAGTGATACTAGGGTGTGCCTCAGAAATTATAGTATTATTAATTATGTACGTATTCGCATATATATATATATGTTTATATACCATCTTGGATTTTGGTCATTTTCATTAATGTGTGTGTGAGTCGTGAGTGCTAGTGCATATATGCTTATGTGCATAAATGTATGTGTGTTGATGTTTGCACAAAATGTCAACTTTTGGTTACCCGCACATCTGATCAAAATTTAAAAGTACACTCTTCCGTTGAATTTTATTTTCTCATTTCATTGACAGTGATTCACTGATAAATATTGTTTTAATTCGTTTTGTCTAAAATTTTCAAATTAGGTTTGGGTTGTTTTACAAGCTGTGTTGTAGTAATAGTAACAGAATATGTATATCTTGTATTGTGTTGTCATTTTTTTCTTTATTTTTATTTTTAATTCATATTACATGTATTACATGTATTATTATTATGACATGCATTGTGATTGTGGTTGGTACATCAACATTTTTTTAAGGATAAAATGTTACGTGCACTTTCAAGATGAATCATTTGTATGTTAACATCCAAAATGTTGATTGAGTGATTGGAATAAACTTAAATCATTCATGTGGTGACTTGCTTGTTTTATTATACATTTGTGGTGATTGTAAATTAATACTTATAGATGACATTGATGACTGAGGGGTTAGTTATGCTTGCCAAAACAGAGGGTCAGACAGGACTTGGAAGGGTAACCTTCTGGGTGCTGTCTTGCCCCGTTGAGACTGAACCAAAAACTGCCCTCCTTGACGCAGGTGTGAATGAGTACCTGGCTATGGGAAGTGACAGATCTGGTTTAAAAAAAGCTAGTGCTGATGCGCTTTAAACAGCTGCTCAATACTGCTCCACAGGGTTGAGATTGAAGAATTGGTTTGCTATAGCCTGCGGGGGATAAATTGAACATTGCAATTGCAAAGCTATCTTTTATATGTTTATCATATTTAATAGAGTTGTCCTCTGCTCACAAACACAGTATACTGGTTTATTGATTCTAATGTACGTATCCAGTTTATCAGGTCCTTTCTGACCTACCTAAGATTAAGATTTACCAGAAATACCCTATAGTAGTAGATAATATAGTGTACCAAGATAACTCACTTCCTATTCCTATACACCATAGTGTACTAGAGTACTCTAGTAGTACACTATGCCTGCAGAGAGCCGCCAGTGTGCGGTCCGAGCAGCGGCCACGCCTCCTCTGTTTATTTACTACTGCCAGCAAATTTCAACTTTAGACCAGACGGCCCTGTGAGAGTGATAGCTTATGGTGTGTCAACGGGATCAGCTGTTGAGTGTAAACAAATCAATGCAGCTGTCATCACTTAAAAACAAAATCAAACCGTATTTCGAGTGTAGAAATAGATTGCACTTTAGATTTGGTACTGTATATGCAAATAATTTACAAAAAGAAAATAACACAGCTTATGATGTGTGCTTTCATGTTATGTTTGATTCGTTTGCTCTAAGTCTAAGAGCAAAAGTACAACTTTTGGGGGGGCAAAGTGTTCTTATTTCTTGTACTTAGTACTAGTACGTAGCCAGCTTATCGGGCCTACCGACTCCCGCAAAAAGATCAAAAATAGAACCTTTAACCCCTGACCTCTATGCCCTTACATCATGCATTCTGGGTAAACGTAGGTTCCTGATTTCACAGAATGTCAATAAAGAGAAGATAAACAAGACAATTCAGAGATCCTTCGTCGAAAGTATGTAGTTCTAATTCTAACCTATTCCCAGCTGTAGGATTGAGTTATATTTTACGTATATTTAGCCCACAGAGATACGTAGATCAACAATAGATAAATGGTAGCTTTTATGTAGGACTTATCCACGGTCTTCACCATGCTCTAAAACTTCACAATAAACATGTCCCTGGCATACAAGGAACTGAACCATATCAGATCATGATATAGAGATTGACTAGAATCTAACACATCAAGAATATGTACAGCCTGTTAGGCGCTTTATGATCTTTCGGACAAAGACATGGCTGTTTGTAACCAACGGGACCTCCAAATTTTACATCTCACCCGATAGGATGAGCGCAGTTGAGTTGTGTAGTCTTTCCCTAGGACTCCATTCAATGTCGAACCTAGTCTAGTCAGGGTTCTAACCCTGGATCCATCGATCAACTTGTCTTTCTATGGAGAAAATACCGAAAAATGATATTGTGTCTACAAATACTAAGTAATAAAGGGGAGTTGCAGGCACTGGAAAATTCAAGGAACTGAAGAATACGGATAGAAGTAATGAACAGTGCCAAAAGACGACACTTTGAGAGAAAAGATAAGAAATACATTTTTTTTCGGCACCTGCAATGGGAATCAAATCTACTTGTGGCTGTTCCTCTACTTTATAATCTATTCATTAGTAATTAAAGGCACAAAAAAATACCAGAGTTTCTCCAATTCCGTCTTAGTCCCTATATGTTTAATATGTTTGTATCGTCTAGAGATGGCATATCAAGTTCGGAAAAATCTTCTAGTTGTCACGAGTTTGGCTGAGTCAGTGATGCATAGGTACTGAATTATTGCTGTTGAAACTGCTATTTTGGGGGCACTGGATAGTGCATTGGATAAGAATGCTCGCTTCTTTCTGAAGATTTCTTCTTTCGGCGCTGTTCATTACTTCCATATGATATTTATTTGTAAAAATACTATCTAAAGAAAATGAAAATCAACACCAATTACAGAAAATTACATTTTATCAATGATGTTCTCTGTGGAGAAACCTGAACCCAAAACAGTCCCTTTGATTTTCTGTCACCAACACTAATTTAGAAAGAACAATATGAACAACTTGAAGAATCTAATCATGATTTTAATTATAGATCCAGTCTTCTGTCATTATTTCACTTGATTTTGATGATATAACAATTTTGATTTTTTTTTCACAGTGCTTTGAACAACATATATTAATTGTTTCTACTGTTGAAGTAGCAATTCTGTAAGGAACTCCCATCATGCCTGGAGCAATCACAAAGAAGAAAAATCTTTATCTGTGTAAATCAGTGGATGAACTTCACAAACTAAGTGAAATCAAACCACTGACAAATAATGTCCAAATGTGAGTATTGGCATAACATGGATAGTTCATACGTTTTTTAAAAATGAAATAAGAATAAGTTACATTGTCACAACCTTGTTCTATACAGTGCAATCCCCCGATAACGACATCGCTCGGGACCGAACAATCATGTCGTTATCGGGGGATGTCGTTATTCA
>JAULCB010244876.1:0-11586 GCA_032358575.1 Dendronotus rufus
CACTCTCGCACGCGCTCTCCCTCTCGCTCCCGCACGCTCTCGCTCTCGCTCTCGCTCGCTCTCTCTCTCTCTCTCTCTCTCTCTCTCTCTCTCCCTCTCCTCTTCGTCTTTCGTTTTTGAATTTCCCGCACCTTTCTCTCTGCCGATAGATGTATTTCTTTTGTCCCTTTCAAACACATATCTACTTATTTGTGTATTTAATTTAGTTAGAGTATATCATCTTCATAGTATTCTTAACTTCTTTAATATCGCTTGCAATAATCTTTTCAAATCAACGCATTCACATATCATTACTATATTGCACTTATCACGATGCTTGACCAAGAACGACGAACATAACAACGAGAACACTTTACTGGACGTGGATTCATCACGCAGCATTCGGACCCTTAAAACACCGAAGACCAACCCGTTGTTACGTATAAGTGTTTTTATTTGTGGTGAACACATTACGAACAGACCATAATTTTACTAACTTCAAAGTCGTAATATATATTATATTGATGTGACATCTAGCTACGTGTTTTCGGATGCTTAGAATCTGAAACTCTATTCATATCGCCATTGTAGCTGGATTTTATTCTAGAGGCGATGTGGCCGAATGGTTAAGGCATGCACTGCGGCCCGAATAACTCGGGTTCGAGTCCTACTTCGGCACTTCGTATGTTTCCTTGGGCAAGAAACCTATCTTTTATTGCCTATCGTGCGGCGCTGCTCTGCTCTGAATTGAATCGAAAATAACAATGTGCCATGGGAACAATAAAGGCAAAAATAAAAAATTATCTTTATCTTTATTTGCCTACGTATTAAGGTCGATCAACGTGTCATGACATGATTCAACGTAAACCACGAGCAATCCTCACATTAAAGTACAAGAGCCGAAACAATTAAACAAACGACGACAAAGGCAAGAGACCGCCGGTTTAATGTCTTCCTACTCCTAATACTAGTATCCATTTACCACTGGTCGTGTCCATACCATTCATAAGCCACGAAGCGGTCATGATAAAATAGTGTCTATCTATCTGACAACCTGGTCTGAGGTTGAAACAAGGAATGCAACCATCTGATTTATCGGTTTTGTCCCGTCTAATTCATTTCTGATCTTTATTAAATGGTCTAATGATTTCAAAACTCCCTATTTCTACTTAACCCGCTCACTTGCTCGGATACAGCCGCACTGTTTGAGTAAATTGAATGTGCTATTTGATACAAAAGGGGACACGTTTTCGCGACTGTTCGTACGTCTTTTTTTCGCCAGGATTCTGAAGGATTCAATTTCACCAGTATGCATTCGTTATCGATAATAGTATATCAAATACGGAGTAATTCAAAGCTAAAGTGTTGTGGTTACATATAATTCACACACACACAAAATTCACATGTTGAATTCATATGATTATCATCCTCATTATCATGAATAATTCTGTGCTAAGATCGTTATATAATCAATCTTGATCGTTTATAATCTGGTATATCAATATTGTTCTTTTTTTCTTCAACTTTTCTTTTTCATCTTTATCTTATTTTTCTCTTCCTCGTCTTTATCCTCGTCTGTAATGTATCTTCCACTTCTTCTTTTCCTTGAACAAGAAACGTAACTCCAATTGCCTATATTGCGGTTCTAATCTGTGCATGCGACTGATGCGCACGTTATTCCAGTATTCTTTTCGGAATTGAACTCAAAATGACAATACAGGCAAATGGTATCATTATTTATTTATCATTCTTCTCATATTTCTTCGTCTCTTGTTCTTGGTGTGACGTCCAGACGTGGTCATGTCCTATTAATTTAGCTGTATATTATTCTCATCTTGATTACCGTTACTATTGTTACTTTTCATCTTTTCAGGTGTATGATATTATTTGATTTGTACTTGTTCGAATTGGCCGAAAGGGCTACAATAAACCAAATCTGAATCTGAATCTGAATCTGTTTTCTTCATCTTCTTCGTCTTTTGTATCTCCTCTTCCTCCATCGGCTACTGTTGCTATTACAAATGAACATATTCTGTTATAGCAATCGCTATTGCTATAATAACCATTTACCTTATAGGAATTTATCGCCAGGGGTATCTATTATAGCCATACCTAGTTCTATCTAAATTTATTGATGAAGATAGAATGCGACCATAGCCTATGAAATGAGATGGACCAAAATCCGTTCCTAATCCTTTCCACTCTCCTCTCCTTTGGTCAGTGTTGCTGGTACCTTTCCTCGTGTTGGTGGTGGGTCTGGGGACAGCCTCGGCGACACGTAAGTTCTGCGTGTTTGTTTGTTTGTTCGTTCGTTTACATATCAGCTCGTTTGTTTATGCTATGATCAATATTCATTATTAGCAGAATATGAATCGCAACGAAGAAAATACATTTTTCGTCACCATGCGGACTCAAACCCACTCCGTCTAGATTATATACCTCACGCCTCTAACCACACGACCATCAGAACCACAAAATCAAAGCAAGGTGAATGAAAAATCATACAACAGAGGTCTTACTTTCTTTGTTTTATTCTTAATTTAAACATTACAGCGTCAAGTAAAACCCAACTGTATGATAAGTGACACGACATTGAAATGTTTTGTAACGGGCATTATGCATGGTACATTTCTTTTCCTCTACCAATTATTGTCTCCGTCAGTTCTCAACAAAATGCTGCTGAACATGGCGACTAGCAACATGGACCCGATGACCAGAACCCTCATGCGGTCATCCTTCGGGGCAGACCTTCTGGACATGGATATGGCCGCCGGGGGAGGAGGTGGTGCGAGCCCCTTCGGTCAAGGCGCGATGGGTCAAACCTACAACTTGCAGCTTCAACTACAGCAGCAACAACAACAACTTCAACTACAGCGGCAACTACAGCAGCAACAACAGCAACTACAGCGACAGCGACAACTGATTCTCCAACAACAGCAGCAACAGCAAAAACTCGCACGTCTTCAGCACCTCGCACGACAGCAACAACAGCAGCAACAGCAGAGGGACGCGGCCAACATGATCCTCGCCGCCACGGCTGTCGGTAAGGCGGTGGAGAACGAGAAGGCGTTGAACCCTTACAACATGGGTACGGGCACTTCCCTGAGGATCCGGATGCCAACTTTCGTCACCAGCCCGAGCGCCGTCGCCCAAGCCTCACCCGCATTGCCATCCCGGACACCGGTAGTACCCATCCAGCAGCGAGGCCCTGTAGCCAACCCGGGCAGCAATAACATGCTGAAGAATATGATGATGATGAAGATGATGACGACGATGGAGTTGATATAACGGAGTGGATAGACTAACTACTTACAACATGCCTGGTGGTTTAGTTTAGTCTAGTTTTTTGTTGTTATCCTTTGCCTTAAACTGCTTTCGCATTGTCCGTTAGGAGCTGGTATGAGGTGTAAGATAGTGTCTACTTGGTTTATTAATTGTATTTTAATTATTACTATGTATTGTATTGTAGAACTTTCGATATTTATTTGAACTAAGATTTGTTTAAAGTTTGTTGTGTGTTTTCATAATCTTATGCTTGACAGACCTAGTTTTATAAATAAACCCTTAAAATGAACCTATAATTACTATAATACGCCGTGGTTAATAGAACATTTACAATAAAGAATCGTGATTTAATTTAGTTGTAATTTGATTTAAGAGGGTTGTCCGAAAACTAACCACCATGTCACTAACTGTGTGAATTATTCTATTCTGATAATGATGAAAGGTACAAGTTACTTTTCGGACATCCTTATTAGTAGGTAGGGATCAATTGTATTTAATAACTGGTAATATTGATATGCTTTCACCAAGGTTAGTCCCAGCTCTGAATCATGTTTGATCAGATTTCTGATGAATTAAACAAGTGTCGTATAGCCGACAATGATGCATTCTTTTTATTTCATAGTTTGAAAGTGTTACTCTCCGTAATTGTCTTTCTTTTTTCTTTCCTTCTTTTCTTTCTTTCATTCTTTTCTTTCTTCTTTTTGCTCTGTCTGTCTTTCTTTCTTTCGGCAATTCATTTTTCTTCTTTCTGTGTGTTTAACCAGCTCAACATTACAAATTACAACATGTTTTATGTTTGACTTGTTCGTCTTTATGCCTGAAGAATAAATGGCGGTATTTGACATTTGATTTGTTTAGAATAATGTGAGTTTGAAACAAAAGATACATTCTTCTAGCGATCAAAACGACTCGGGTTCGAATCCTCGCTGGGTCCGATTTTAAGTCTTCTGGAAACACCCTTTTCTCAACTAAACTCAGGCGAGAATGAGCATCTGGCTATATGCAGAAACAACTATTAGTATGAAAGTATTAAACACTTAACTGACTGCTGCATTGAAAGATGTTTCGTTGCAATGATTTGTCCCCCATAGGGATAAATGTAGTATTGTTAAGCAACTACTAGGGTATGGAGACGACCCTGTATATATATATGCCACCATTCATATTATACCTATCGCAGACTATACTTATCTGAAATGGTAATGTTGTAGAAATGCCAGTCAACAAAATGAGGTAAGCATGAATTGTCAAGGGAAGCTCTTATGTATGTCATTTTGATTAACGGACTATGTCCCTTGGATAAAAAAAAAAAAAAAAAGTAATGTCGTGGTGATGAATAATAATCTGAGATATATTTAATTGTTGAATGTGCGTCTAAAGCTGTGACTTCGTGGGACAGGCGCTTTATAAATAAAGTATATTATCATTATTATTACTATTCGTATTACCTAAAATGTAAAAATAAAAGTGGTTCAAGCAAGCACTTGCAAGGGAAGTAATACTTCTTTGGGTTTGATATTTATCGGTTGTGTCCCTTGTCTTGAAAAGAAGATGTATGTCGTTTTTACCAGCTGTTTGTTTAGCTAAACACTTTCCTGTGGTAAAGGAGACGAATGTTTCAAAGCATTTTTTAACACTTCCATCACAATACGTAAGTAAGCCTTTCTCAAGGACTCAACATCGTACTCAGTCAGGATTTGAACCCTGGATTCTTCGATCTCTAGGCGGATACGCTGACTACTAGGCTGCCGACACCTCAAATAGCTTTACAATATCAGCTGAATAAGGAGGAAGTAGAAATATCAACATTGTTTATCGGAGACGACACTTTGGATACGGAATCAGCTCTGATATTGGGTTAGATAATCCCGTGAACTGAAACCTTGCTAAAATAAATATATGAAAAAATATCTTTACAGCACAGTCAAGGGAAGTAATGAGGAAACTAACCAGCTTTGATAATGTAGTGGTTGTGTCCCTTTGTCGTGGGTGAAAATAAAAGTCCTCCTTCAAAACTTCTATCTGGATTATAAATCTTATCTACAACATACTGTTCCGAAGTTGGTGATGCTTGTGAAAATGGTAATAACTTGAAAATAGTCCAACCAAATTGCTCCATATAAGTTGAAAGGAAGTTAGTTGAAACTGTCGGATGACGAATCATGTAGGGGAGTATGCTGTCTAGACGTTTGGTGGTCGCCTCTGAGCCAATAGGTAGCTGGTTCAATCCCAGCGGTAGGCTCATTTTTCAGTATTTCCCGCTTACCTGTGCCTAAGGTAGTTTGGGATCGAGTACCCAGTCTTATCAGAGATGGACGATGAAATCGGAGGTCGTGTATGAGATATGCACGTTAAAGAACCTTTGGCAGTTTGGAAGTTGAAAAGAGCAGGCCGTACAGCCGCTGCCCGGCCTAAATTCCTACGTTTAAATCCCTACTAATATAATCTGGTCTAGTGTGCAGTGTGTAGTTGCGCCGAGAGGCAGCACTGTTCATCGCACTGAATCTTGATAGTACCAATGTTAGAATGTCCTATCTATAAAAAGGACCACAGCCTTACTCGATTCTTGGTGTCTGCAGTGTACATATTATACAGATCCAGAGGTACTCAAAACAATAATTAGTACAACCCCATGTCAACGATGCTTGGACGAATTAATATACGGTGTTCTTTGTTTGAGCTGCATTGTATAATAAGACTCTCGGTATTGATCTGAGGAAAAGGGCAGCATTGTCGTCCTATGAATCGATTTTTGATTTGTTGTATTGTTATCAAACGTCTTATACCGCTTTCGTAGTGTCGGCATCCAGCTCCACGCTCAGTCCTAAATGGCGAATGAGATAGATGCCCCAATAGCCACCCTTGACAAAATACATAGCTAGGAAATACTATGTATCAGGAACTACGGCAAGCAAGTGATCAGCCCACTATGCCCTTCCTTGAATGGCGCTATGAGCAAAAACACTGATCGCATTACTCCACGTACACACATTTATTTGTATGTCGCCTACTTAGTGTTGCCTCTCATTTAGATGTACAAATGAGAGAACCTACATTGCAGTCTACTTTAACCAATTCTGCGATTGCAAAATGATTGTCATGAACGGGGCTCTCTGCATGACACGCTCTGTTACGAAGTAAGGCAAGCCCAACAGACGTGGAGTGTCCAATGACACAATTCTGCTGAAACGAAACCTGGGTATTACGTTCGAACAACTCACGTAAGGGTATCTGAAACAAAGCCCTGATTCAAATACTCTCGATATCCATCTACGGATTACCTTACCTTACCGGAGTTCCGGCTCTCTTCCGAGGTTGAATACCATGGTTCGCCATAATTTATCTCGATCTAGAGCTATCTCGCTGCACATCTTTCTTTCAGTTGTTGATTATTGATCCAGGATTTCCTGTCTGCCTTTAGACCCTTTCCCCGAAATTGTCCCTTCCAATGTGATTTTTTTATGTTTTCGTAATTGTCCGTAGCAATATAATGTCCATATTTTAACTTCCGCTAACATTTTCCTTGACCTCTGCCCTACATGTAATATTACTAACTAATATCAGTTAATGTTTGATTTATTTTCTTGCCCAGGTTATCCATAATATTCTCCTGCACACCCACATCTCAAATGAATCCATCTCTCTCTCTGTCTCTTCATTGAGTGTCCAAGTCTCGCAAGCGTATATGAAGATTGTCCTAACATAACATCTTGCCAGACGTACTCTAGTCTCTGTTGAAATGTTTATATTCGTAAGAAGTTGACTACGGATAGGTGTGCCTTAAGATTGAATGTGGAACGGCTCGTTCAACAAGTGGCACCAGAGCAATGCAATGATGCCATCATATCTTCCATGTGGCGTCGGCGGTCTAGTGATCAGCGTATCCACCTGGATATCAAAGGGTCAAGGGTTCGAATCCTGACTGGGTTCGACGCTGAGTCCTTGGGAAAGACTCTTTACACAATTGTCCTCTGTTTACTCAAAGGAATTCTCGTTGTTTTTGCTGCATTGTCTGAGTTTCATAAACTTTGGAACACCTGGATTCGAACCCGGGGCATGTCTTTCTTGAGTCAAACGCGCTGACCGTTACGCCACAGACGCCACTCTACTCTAAACGTGCAAACAGATTTAACGCCGAATATTCGCGGAAGCGTCAAGTGGGAATTTTGTAGGTATCATTTTGATGACGACAAATTCTATTTCCTATAGTATGTGTGAGTCGCGCTGGAGTGAGGTCGTCACGGAGTAGTCTTGCTATCCCTAACGACGTATCAAAAGAACTCACCGACAGGGCACCCTGCTGCAATAACAATTTCAGTCGTCAATCTGTAGACGTCTACACCTGCGTACACTGAAACATTCATCATCAAAAATTGACAATTTGTTTTTCGATTTTTGCTTTTCTTACTTTGGATTCCTACTCAGCGTTCAATTTACTAACCGATTTTTAATAAGTTATATAATTCAAACAGCCTCGTGACACAAGGTTGTTTGAATACGAGGCTGTTTGAATTATATAATTTATCAAAAATCGTTTCTAATTTCAACAATCCATCAAGTAAACATAATATGGTTTTTGGTATATTTCCTTTATGTCAGAAATACTTCTACTAAAGTAAATTGTGGCGTCGATAGCCTAGTGATCAGCTAATCCTCCTGAATATCAAAGGGTGTAGGATTCGAATCCTGACTGGGTCCAACGTTGAGTCCTTTTCACAACTTTCATCATCCTATCGGAGACGGATGTAAAATTTGGATGTCCCCCTGACGTTGTCTTTGTCCGAAAATGTATATACGCGCCTCACAGGCCGCATGTTTCGTCTGATGTGCTATATGTTTCGCCGGCGTTAAATGTAGATTGTAAAGCGCTAAGAGTATGGTGATGACCTTGGATAAGCACTATATAAATGCCCTTATCTGCGTAAAAGTGATAATTCAAAATATATTCACCAATTATACCCGATAAAGGTTTCATGTAAAGGCCGAAACGAATCGGACCTAATACAGAACCTTGAAGGACCCCAAAATCTAAAGTCTGGACTCTGATGAAACATTAATTTCTCTATCCTCAAGATAAGACGAGAGCGTTTCCCGAAATTCCAAAACTTCTCTCTAATAGGTTCAGTAGACACGCTTTCCCTGTGTCTAATCCGTTTACAGCATCATTGAAAACTCGCAGCAATGCTGTCTCTGCCGAGTGGTGACTCCGGTAGGCGGACTGAAACGTTTCAGTGAGATTTTGTGACTCAATAATATGAACAATGACTTGCTTTCAAACACCCTTTTCTATTATTTTAGATAAAAAGGCAAATTTGATACGGGACGGGAATTTTTAAGATCATTCTGGTCAAAACCAATTTTCTTTAGGATATATAGAGGTATAACAATAATCACTGCCAGTACTGAGAGAGATATTAATCAACAAAGTAATGGCAGGAGTCAGTTCGTTTATACAGGTTTTAAGTAAAGGTGTGGGAAGGGGATCAAGCTCACAGCTCTTGGATGGGGAGTTCATGATAACATTATTAACTCTCACTTCATTCTCAGTGACGTTCTTGAACTGAGTAAAGACGATCTTTTCGTCACGACAAACTCGATTCCATGGGTCCGGTCGTGTGTGCAGGCGGTCCGAGGCGATGTCAAGAGTTGATCGGATGGTCTTCACTTTTTGGTAGAAGAATGTCTGGAACATATCCGCTAATTCGTCGTCCTTGATGTTGGCAGGAAGTTCTGTCTGCTTTTGTTTGCCTAAAACATTGTCCGTGATTTCAAAAAGTTCGTTGCAGGTTTCGATATTTCTTAATTTGGAAAATTATATAAAGTAATGATATAATTTCCTTCAAGATGACTTTTCGCCAGCGTATTTTGATTTCGAACTAAAGAATTTCCAACATTTCTGTCCACTACAATAACTAGACTGTCGTCTTGAATGTATCTTTAGACATCATTAACAAACATCCTTGTTTGTCATTTATATTTCCCACCTTTCGGCGAGGAGAACTTCCTTGCCCCCTACTATCGTGTGGCTTCCAGTTCATTTTAAGGATCACATTATGTTTGTTTTGCTTACCTTATTTTCATAATCTATCTAGTTGTAGTATTATTCACTTGATTATTTATTTTTATTATGTTTTTCTTATCACATAAAAACAGACCCCGTGTGAAATTAAAACATTCTCACCTGCCGCCCGAATAATAAAACGCCAAAACATGATGTGATATAAACTTGATAACGACGAAAGTATTTTATTTTCTTATCCTTTGCCTTATACCGCTTTTGCAGTGTCGGCACACAGCTCCATGCTCAATCTTAAATATTGAATGAGGTAGCAGATGCCCCGATAACCACGTTTGACAACACACAGGGATAGGAAATACTCTGGACCAGGAACAACAAGAAGAAGGGGATCAGCCCACTGTGTCCGTCATTGAATTGCGCTTTGAGAAACACACATAACGCTGCTAACCGCACACATTAAATGTGTATATATAGTATAGGTAGTAGTAGTATGTAGCTGACTATTTTGAGGAATACTCAAAATTTGGGATAAATACGTTAGAGAATAAACATCTCATGGCCAATAATTAGGGGTCTGGGGTACAATACATTATGTACCACGCCCGGGGCCAGGAATAGGACTAATGGTTTCAAAATTTCACCCAGCCAAGATATTCTTCAAAACTAGCCATCTGGAAGAAAATTTAAAGACAATATCTTTAAAGCGCTTGAAACCCAGCTATGTTCAAGGGTACCAATTAAAAACATTGAACACTGATGATGATAATGATAGAAATGATAATAATCGTATGATAATTGGACGAGTTAAAAGTTATGTCACAAAAATCTGACAAAATAAGCCAGAATTTTCATTTAAAATCATGTTTTCCTTCAAATTGTGAAAAACCACTGTCCTTTCTTTTGTATGTAGCTCACCGGTAAATCGTTGCATAGTAGGTTTGGGGTTGACGGTTCGAATCCCAACAAGGGTGTTTTTCTTCTTCCCAGTTTTAATCTTAATCTTATTTTCTCTTTGATCATTGACTCTTTGCCCCACGTTTTTTATGTCAACTCTCTTTGTTCTATGTATGCAACTATGAAGTAATCATAAGCACCAGTATGTAAACCTCTGGGACGGTGTGTTTTCTAAAACTGCACTCATCAGGTTTCACTTTTTTGTCTAGGATTTTATTCAATAAAACATGAGGAATCCATGGTTACAGGTAGTGTGTACCTAGATAAGAAATGCAATAGTTTCAAGTTCGTAGAACGGATTTTATTTCCAGTAATAACATTAATAATAATAATAATAATAATGATAATGCAACATTATGGCTTTAACAAGCCCGAAAGATTATGATTAAAAAACTAATTCGTTGAGCATCAAGGCGCCGAACAAGTTGCCTTGTTGAGATCCGCCGAACATTCCCCCGAACATTCCCCCGAACATGTCATTGCGTTGCCTCTGTCGTTGGTGGTAGTAGGCATTGGATGGCCGCCTGTAGTAGTAGGAGTCTAGGAGGGACGCAGGCCTGTTGTAACCGCCTGGAGGAAGGAGGAGGAGGAGGGGGAGGGCGTCATGAGAAGGGATGATTATGATTTATTCATTATCCGGCTGATTATTATTTTCACGTTGTAGTAAGCTTTACTATAAGTGAAAGATAAGCACGATATTATATTTACAAAAAGGAATGAATAAGATCTATGATTAAAATTGTTATCAAAATTGTGCAGAATATTAAGTAGATTAATCATGATACAGCGTGGACAAAACAATACATGATTAGTTTCAAAGTTTTAAAAAAGCTCCTATTTAGAAAAAATAAAACATAGAAATGTCCGTTGCGATTGGATTTATTTGTAGGATAATTCACAGGTGGCCCCTCCGTTTTACAGTCTAACCGCCACGACGACATCAACGCTCTGTTCCACAACTCAATCATACATCATCATCGTCTAGTAGTGCATTCCTCCATTGCTTATCTCTATACTTCCAGTCAAACGAAACACTGCGCATATCTTGAATAATCCGTGACTTCCCAGTGCCTGCTCCCCCAACGGTGTCTATCTGCTGCGAAGTGTTTCCGAAAGACGGGTTCTAGGTTAGAAAATAAAAGGGAAAAAAACCCTCGTCCCATTCCGTCTCGATTAGAAAGCTCACGCCTCTGACCACACGGCTGTCAGAGCCACAGGAAAGAGAGGAACTTCAAGCAGTATGCTACTACTAGTGAAAGTAACGACGCCCTAATTGGCCGGTGGGGGGGGGGGGGGGGGGGGGGGGGGGGGGGGGGGGGGGGGGGGGGGGGGGGGGGGGGGGGGGGGGG
>JAULCB010244987.1:0-20357 GCA_032358575.1 Dendronotus rufus
AAAGAGCAAAATGATAAGAAATAACAGGGGATTCAGAAAAGTAAATAAAATGAGAATGTGAGTTTTGACCCATGTGATGGGTTTTCTCATGGTGCCACACTTATTATATAGGGTAGTCAAAATAATAAGGTAAGATACTGTTGTGGTTAATTGGATGTGAGAACATTCTACCTCTAAGAAACCTTTCATGACTTGCCCAGGGAATTGCTGTAAGTGGAGAATATTATATATAGGGTCTCTTACGAAGATGTACAAAAATTATCAGCGGTCATTTCTTAGATCTCTCCTCTTCACCCTACATTTTTTCTTTAACTCTTCTACTTTAATTGTAAATTTAATTTAATTTTTCTATTTTATTTCTATACCCATTAATTTTGATTTATTCTATTTATAGTTTTGTACATCTACATCAATGCTTAAAAGTCACTTAGAATTGAATGTTAAATTTTACCTTCACAAAACTTCGAATGTGATTATATCAGAATAATTATCATATTTTGTGGGTGTGACCTTTATACAGTGATTACAATAAAGCAACAAGAACAAAGTTGATTTCTTTAATTCAAGAGTGGATATATTATCATATTTGAGAGCTGTCAAATCAATCTCCATTCTTATATATTTTATCCATAGATGACAGTTGTGAGTGAACAGTTCACAGGTCAATGTAAAATCATTGGTGACCCAGTATTTTTTACTTTTGACCTAGGGTAAGTATTTTGATATGAAAGAAATTTTGGAATCGAAATGTAAAAAGTACTTCATGTCTTTTTTTTTTCTACTTCTTTTGAGTTTCAATAATTTTGGTTTTTCCCTTTGTCATTCATAGTTTTTATTGCTATTTATTATCAGTTAGGCAAGCAAGGGTTGCCTGAAGCGTCCAGTGTCTTACTGTCCCATCCCTTTCAGAATTTCAGAAGCTTGTTCCATTATCACCCCCACCTTACTTTGATTTATTCCTCAGCTTCTTGCAGCCATTATACAATTTTATACGTTACTCAATTATTGGAAATGGACCGGGAAGTTCCATATTGAACATTAATGTTTTCTTCTTTATATCTTACATATTCATACCAGTCACAGCAAGGTTAGTGAAAATGGAAGAGCTTCTGTAAGGAACGAGATGACAAAAAACAATGGACGTTTCGGGTTTCCCCTTTATAAATATAAAACATACAAATACAAAGTTTGTATATAAGTTGAAGAAAAGTTAATTATTTTTTGTATAATCATTACAGATTGCGCAATCAAATAATATTTTTATTGTGTTGTTTCATTCAACCAGGAAATACGACAACATGCTCACAGGAGAGTTCATACTCTACCGACATAAATTGTTTGAAGTTGAGGTAAGTTTGAAATTCTTTTTGAAAAATGTCTATTCTCTGAATTAGTTTTGGACTATGTATGGTCACCATGATCACCAATCTCAAAATGATTTGTAAAAAGAGAGAAAGAAACATAATAATTTTAATCATGACGATTTGTTTTTTCTGTTGACAATAATTTGTGTCATTCAAGATTGTACTTTTTTAAAATATTGACTTTTGTTATCTCCCTAGATTCACGGCTACTTTTACCAGACCGGAGAAGGCAGCAGTGCCTGTGGTGTTGCCGTGCGTGTTGGAGGAGATGTAGTCAAGATCAACAAGTGTGAAACCCGTGAAGCCAGCATTCACCCAATGACGACTCGACTCTACAAAAAGGGAGATGCCAGCCCAATGTTCAAAGTCCTGATGGAAGATGACGGAGATACCATTAAGGTATATTCATAAATTATGGCAGTGGTGTGGCGAATAACTGATTTCATTTTTTGTGTGCAAATAATCAGAGCACAGGTGGATAACGAATGATTTCAGCTTGGAGAAGACGGATAAAGAAATGAAGTTATTTATAATGCAAGGGTATTTGCAGCTCAAAATGCTCTGCCCTTTTTTATTGTAGCCGAGTGGTGGTCAAATACAGTACGGTAGCTTGTCTTGGTTAGTTACAATAAGAGACAAAGTCAGACTAAACTAGACATGACGTTGCCAATAATAGTTTTGATTGACCTTCTCTTTCCCTTCAACGCAAAACATAGTACACTATCCTCTAAATCCATGACTGAGTTTTTCTATAATCACCCACAGAAAAAAATTAAACAGAACAGTACAAAAAGTAAATATAAAACCATCTCCTTGGTGAAGAAATATGCACCGCAAACACAAAAACACAAGATATTACTACTCAAATGATTGAAACAAACAACAGCCATTTAGTCAATCTAGAATAGAAAGTGACAAATTAGCTTCTAGACAATCAAACATTTTGAAATACACACAACCCATTCTAAAAGCCTCGCAGCGAAATATTGTGCGAAAAATTGACTCAACTGTTACTAAATTATATAGATGGAAATGCAAATCTATGGTCTGATGGATCAATAATTGGTTCTTTTTTTCGGAGCTATAGTCTGTTTACATGTTAGTTTCGCACATTAAGAGTGTAAAATAATGACGTTTGTTGGTGTCAGGGTTGGATGTGTGTTGGCGCATATCGGTAATATTGGTGTCAGGGCCCAGTGAGTTACTAGGTTTCCTTGTAAATTATGCTGATCTTGTATTGTTTTGAGTTAAATTGAAATATTCAAATCTTATTGACTAATGTGTCTCTGTATTCTTGGTGTGTTGATGTTGCACATTAGTGTATGTTTGGTACATGCATACCAAATAAGTTACCAATTGTTTGACAAATAAATATGTATCATATCTATTGTCATTGACTTTCAAAATTTAGGTTTACCTGCCAACTGGAGCAATGCTGATTGCAAGAAGTTCAGTAGAGGCTTCCATGAATATTTATATCAACCCATCAGCTTTGGACATTGAAAATATCGATGGTATGTGTGAGATATATTAATCATGAAGGGGGGGGGGGTGAATTTTTTCTCTTTGGGTTTAAGATGTTTAGAGCTTATCCTTTCCTGGTGATACCTTGTAAGCTATGCTAAAATGGTTAGCAATTTACTTAATTACAAAATAAAGTATGTTTTTATTTCACCAAACAGTTTCTCAATGTGATTAAGTTTTCAACTGATGATATTTTTATTGAACAAAAATGTTTGGTTTCCAGCGGTGTAGCTAATTTTGTTGAATATTTTGCTGACAAATAGGTGCATGTGGATCCTTTGATGGCAACAAGTTGAATGACTTGCTACTTGCTAATGGAACTATGGATTCAGGAGAGGAACCAGATACTTTCAGTAACTCTTGGAGGTAAATTGATTCATACTTACATCCAATTTTGTGACAAATTATTTTTAACCATTCTTGTTTAAAAGTTAGAAATCTATTGCATCATCATCTCAACAAACTTTACTAATACACAGTTCATTATTTTTTGATTAGGTAATGCAAGAATTATTTAATAATATGTGAACTTAATCCAGGTCACACACATTGTTTAAACTTTCTCCGACAAAAAACAACTTTCAGCCAAGTCATTTAATTCAGTAGACATAGTGGCTCATCATTCCATCTCAACTCTCCTTAATATTTGAAAAGATTATTATAATTTTATGCTTTTTCCAAGGAAATAATTAGTTATGACCAGTGTTCCGTCATCTATTTATTTCCTTCTACAGGGTCCCACAAGGATCATCCATTTATTCCGGCTATGAGAAGGTGTCAACGATGAGCCTTGAGAATTATTGTAGCTGTGAGAATGGGGTGACAGAGTGCACAGAGTTTGGAGAAGTTGCTTACTGCGGTCTGACCAAGGAAGGTTTGTAGCTGTCAAAATGTTCCCTATATTTTATCAACAATATTTGTTGTTTCCCCTAATTGTTAAAAATAAAATACATGAAAAATTACAGAGAAATATAACATTAACATCAAAGTAGTGAACTTTAATACTTCGTTTTGGTGAATGTGACAAAAAAAATTACTTGCGGCTTTGTATCATTTTCTTGATATTTCAACTAGATCGAACTGAGTCAATAAAGTAGCTAAGTTGTACCAATCTTCTCTATTTTAATTAGCAGCTTGTTAGTGGATATCCCTGGTGGAGTCTATTTTTGTCTTTTATCTTTGTGATAAGACTATCATCCAACTTTTCTCTAGCACTGTATGACATAAAATCTTTTAACAAACAAACAAATCTTAAAAACTATAAACCCTGATAAACTTTTTTTCTGCTATCTCCCTGTAAACCAGCCCCATCAGTAGATATCACGGCCATCTTGCTGAAGGACTCTGTCTATGAGAAAGAGTTGGAGGATCAGCAAGTGCAAACCGCAGTCAGAAGGAAGAGAGATACATCAAGCGGAGGCTTCACTTATAACACCAACCCTCCGGTAACTCACACTTCATTGGGATTTAAAGCTCATCAAATCTTTCAATAGGAAAACATAATTTCCTCTTGTTCATTTTACAAATATGATAATTCTATTTCTATTCTTTCTAAAAGAAACCACTGAGTTTGAGCATAGGGCAGTATACCCTGATGAGAACCAAATTATGTCAGAAAAACAAAACAATTGAAAGAAGAGAAAAATAAATGCATGGCCTTATCTAAGTTTGATCCTTGAATACGTAATTCTGATTTTGGAAATTATAAAACTAAAGCATTTTGAACAACAGATAGAAAGCTGTAGTCAACTTGGTTTCTTTCTTTCTTATCTGTTTCCCCTAATACTTTATTGTAGGGACCTTTGACCAGGCTTGGATCTGTTTGTGCAGATCATGAACCCATTGTTTGTTAACGTTAACCCAGTCAATTGACTTTTTATCAATGCATTTAAATTTTCACATTTAAATCATCTCTCACATGTCAGCTAACCTCTTTTTCCAAAGATAAAAGGAACAGTTGATATAGTGGATGATCTGTAATTGTAGATCTCTTAGACAAATATGTTCTTTCAATGCATTATTAGCCTTGTCTCAAGGATTTTCATTGAAAAACGTGTTATTTTCATTTTCTAGACAACAGTTGCCAGTCCTATCGCAGAGCCTGAAGCTAAGTCTCACTGTGAAACTGCTATTACTTCGATGGCTTCCTATGCTGTATGCAAAACTTACTCTGAAGACCGATATGCCTCAGACATTCAAAGCTGCACAAGTGACATTGTACGAACTGGATCCAAAGCTTGGGCCGCTGCCACAGTCCAGAGTCTGCAAGAGTCTTGTCGGAATGCCATTTCTACTAATGCCACCAGATGGCTCCCTGACTCAGCACCTACCGATTCAAACTTGCCAGCACAACTTGACCCCAAAGAAACTTCTACACTCTGTGACAATGACTGTAGCAACAAAGGAGTCTGTAATGAAGGTATTGAAGAAATGATTGTTTTGCTATCCTCTGCCTTACTCCCAATTTTGCACTGTTAGTGCCTTGCCTTCTCCATAGCGACTCTCAAATGGTAGATGGTCCATCTTGAATGGTACAATGAGAAATACATTTGACATATTACTAAGTTGCTAACCACAACAATTTTACTAATTTTTACCTTTGTGCTACCTCTTATTTATGGGTAAAAATGATAACAGTGCATGACTTATATATATAGCGTAACCACAACTACGTTATACTCAATGCGGATATGATACTGTTTCCATAAACACATGAAAATGGCAATAAATTCATGATGAAAATGACGAATTGCAAAACTATTATCATTTTCTTTTCTATCCTTTTATCTAAAATTGTCTTTCTAAATGCCCCTCTTATTAACTAATAAGACACTGCAACCGCTAGTGACTAGTTTTGACAAAATCTTCATAGTTTTTTTGTATAGCTGTTCTTGATATATGCATACATTGGTAATTCCTAATGAAATCAAAAGTAATCAAAATGGCATGGTTTTTTGGCGGGGTAAAACTGTAGTAATAGTGTATTTATAAACGCAGGAATGTCCGATGTGATCTCTTCCATTAATCAATTTTGTTTTTCTTTATTACCTTTATTTTCCTTGTAAATCATGCAACTCACCATTCATCTTGTTCTATTCTCGTTTTTTCAGGAGTTTGTGGTTGTAATATAGGCTTTATAGGCTCTGACTGTTCCATCAACAAAGAAGTGACTCCCAGCATACAGATATCTACCACAAGTGTCACATGTGCTTTAAACCGTGTCACCAAATGTGATCAAATAATTGTCTCTGGAGTAAATTTCCTGGACACAGCCACGTGTCACCTGACTCCCATTATTGTAAGTTAGAGGCAGCAACGAAATCTACTGTGAAATACTATGAATGTTATCAAATTTGTCTTGGGTATTGCTAAATCAAATTACAAAACATCAAGTCAATGAATAACATACTTTTGCTGTTGTTTTTCAATGTGTAAGTGCAGTTCATGAAATTTCACACAAGAAGAAGAAAAGAATGTTACAGTGCACAACATTATTGCATTGCTTTTGGTACTTAATTATACATTTAAAAAAAGAAGAAAAAACTATTTGATCCATAGAATTTCCCAGCTCTGTTCTGTCAAAGGTGGTTATTGAATTATTGGGGCATTTACCTCATTCATAATTTAAGACTGAGCGTGGAGCTGGGTGCCAACACTGCAAAAGCTGTATAAGACAAAGGATAACAAATGAACTAAATGATAATTGGTGTAATATTATAAAATGACTTTGGTTCAAAGAATGAAAAGGAATGTAATATGTATGAATGTTAAAACATTCCTTAAGAGAATAACAGCATTTGTACAATTGTATGAATGACTGCCCATAATAAGACCTTTTGAATTCAGGGATTGTTTATTAGCAATAATAAACATGTCAGGCCTTGTTTATTCCGGTTGAAATTTTTCTTCGCTCTTACCAATATAAAAAGAAAGAGTTTTCACTGCTACATTGGTTTAAGTCCTATCCAAGAGTGCCTTTTTAAAATCTCTGACTGGCCCATGGCAGCCGAAAGACCATTCAAAAATGCAGACCTGCCACTATTTTGTACACCTAGCTATGGATGGAAAATAACAACTGAAACTCAAAATCAGCGCGCATTCACTTCAATTGATAATCATAAAAAGAAAGTAATTACTTGCAAGCGCTATAATCGAATTTCTAATCCTATTTTGAAATCATTAATTTCTACACCTGTAAATGCCTCTCCAGCCATAACTCCTCAATTAATGAATACACTGCCTTCAAGTTCATAAGGTGTAACAAAATTAAAGATTTTAGACTAGTTATCGTTGAAGGTTTTCAATGATTAGCAGTGTACTATCAATGTTGATAGCGATTTCTATCATCTCTTGCATTCTAATTCTACAGGTTGATAGCAATGGCGTCAAATCAGATGGAAGTCCAATCACCAGCCCAGCACTCATTCGCAACCAATATAAAGCTATTTGCGAATTGCCCGACCAACGCAGTTATACAGTAGCGATCAGTAATAGTAAGAATAGGACGAGTGATCAAGCCTACTTTGTTGTTCATCAGTCTTGCTATGACTGTGAAGTGACTGCAAATGGAACAAGAACTCAGTGCACGCTAAAGGTGAGAGCAAAGCTTCATATTTATGGAAGTGATATTTAGTAAAAATATATAATCTTATCAACACCCATTATCTCAATGTTGGTGGTTTTGGTAAGACCGAAAGAAGAAAGTTTGAGGGAGTCGTATATAGATTTAGTTGTGAATTGTGTGCCCCAAACTGCCAACTGGAGATTTGATGTACAGACTGCGCTAAAGTTTTTTAGGCTTTGATTCTAGTTCTGTGTTCAAGTCCTATTGCAGTCGGACTATATAATTTAGGTGCTGTCAATTAAGATGTGTTGAAATGAGCATTACGCTAGAAAAATTACAAAAATTATACATTGTCAGAGAGAGACAGACAGAGAGACAGACAGACAGACAGAGTTTGGTAGTGCCCAGCTAAAACTTAGACATTGTTTCAATTCCAAGTTGGTGCAAGTATGGCCTTTTTGTCCATCCAGTGATGAATGGGTATTGAGTATGTTTAGACTTGGCAAAAGTAAAAGTGTGTGGAAAAGCAATGACAAACTACTACACTGTGCTGAATGCCAGAAAAAAACATGACCGTACTCCTGGTTACACGATACTAGATCAACATTGACTCTTGGACTGATTTTATTTTACTTTACTTTTCCATCACCAGGAGGACTACTGCTTCATCAACAATGTTTGCTATGCCCAAGGAGACAAGATAGTCAATAAGGATTGTCAAGTGTGTAATCCATCTACATCAACCACCTCATGGTCACCAGTGCAAGGTAAAGAAAAACAAAAAACTTTGAGGATAGAATTATTAGTTATTATTAGTAAATTAGAATTAATATAAGTGAGAAGAAAAAAATTGATTGCTTTTAAGTAATGCTCCACCGTGCTCTAAGGGCTTCACAATACCATATTTGTCCTTGGCAGATAACGAACATACAAGAGATCAGACTATGATATGTGCAGCCAGCAAGGCACGTTAACATTTTTCAACGCTGTCTGTATCAGGGAAACCAAATTTTACATCTAATCCGATTGGGATAAGGAAAAATATGATCAACGATGGACCCAGTCAGGATTCAAACCCTAGACACATTGATCACTAGGTGGATACGCTGATCACTTGGTTGCCTATGCATGATGAACAGATGAATACATTATCATCATCATCATCATGAAGTGTCATCTCCGAAGTGGTCGACTTGAAATGATCCGCCATTCATCTCGGTCTTTCGCCTTTGTGCTGCATTCAGCTGCGGAGAGATCTGTCCATCCTTTCACATCATCCAGCCACGACCGTATTGGACGGCCCCTTGATCTTTTTCCCTCCACTTATACATTATACAGACCTGTAAATCTTCAGCCAATTGTCTGATTTCAGACAATCCCATATTACTATTATTAGGGACTGCTTTACTAAACATTAGAAAATAAATTTTTGTCTTGAATGAAAGTCAATTGTATAATCCCTTTCTTGAATTGTGAAAAATGTTCAGACAATTTTGTGATGGGCCATTTACAGGTCTGATTTTACAGGCCAAGATTAATTGCCAATTGTCTGATTTCAGACATTTTTACTATCCAAGTGGACTGAAAAGGTAGTTTTTGTTTCCACATTACTATTTTCATTGGGATATGAAATGTTTCAGACAATTTTTTATTTGCCATTTACCTCTCTTTCACAATTGTAAAAATGTCATCCCCATCTTCAGGCAATGAGTGCAATGTGATCGAGCCACCAACGACCCCACCCACGACACCCACGACAGAACGACCAACTGGTAGCGATGAGTCTGTTGAGTTTAATTCTCTGACCGTCATCACTGTAGCTTCTTGCGTCGCTGGACTGTTACTTATCTTCATCATTGTGTTTGTCATTATCTTGGTTGTCAGGTAAACAAACAAAGATACTCTTAAAACCTCTTCATTTCATTCATTCTGTTAAGTTCATTCTGTTGAGAGAGCGCAGTGTCATATTTCAAGTCATACAGCGCTGGGAAAAAAAGAAGATAAGAAACACAAAAAGAAACAACCATACCAGGGATACCCTCCAATCACTAATGCTAGAATAATGCTACAATTGTGAATGACAAATTTCCAATCGAACACTCTGATACCCTATTATAGATGATAGATTTTGCGTAAAAAATGAAATACGTTGATATTGTTGTTGTTGAAAAGCTTAGAAAATGATAATAAGATATCATGGGGCTGTTTTATGTACCTACTCTTAAAAACTCTTTTTATACCGTACCTACTTCTTCATACATAGAGACAGTAATAACTTATTTTGTTGAGTAATTCTATATATCTTCCTTTTGATTTCACAGACGGAGACGCCTGAAGGCGGCTACCAAGATGAGTTCCACAATGTCCGATGAGGACGACCCCTATGAACGGGTCTTCAATGGATCGTTTGGCCTGAGAACAGACAAAAATCTGACCTTTTATAATCCATCACTGACGCCATCCTATGAGTTTTATGACAATACTATCTAATGGCCATCGTTACTTCATGTATTATATAATATATATATCTATCTATCAAACTATGCAAAAACTATTTCT
Organism: Dendronotus rufus; assembly: GCA_032358575.1. Lineage (NCBI taxonomy): Eukaryota > Metazoa > Mollusca > Gastropoda > Nudibranchia > Dendronotidae > Dendronotus > Dendronotus rufus. The sequence goes on from JAULCB010244987.1 coordinate 10,012, forward strand.
TTAATATTCGTTTACGATAGCAAGTTTGAAGACCTCATTTTTTACTTAACATTCCATGTCATATTTTGACTATGGTATTGATGTAATATTTACTTAATTTTAATCTTTTTTTACCCATCCGTTTCCATGACTCTTTTAGACATCTCTCTTTTTATTGATAACTTTATTTTTTGCAAACAAATTTGATTTTTTAGTTTGTTGATATAGCTTCACTTTTTTTTCTCCTGACTTTACATTAACTTGAAATGTTCTAAAACACAAAACCTGATAACTTTTGAACTTTTTCTTTAAATTACTATTTTTATTTCTTTAAATTACTATTTCTATGTCTATAAATCTATAAATTGAATTTCCTTTTAGTGTATTTTTCAAATGAGATATTTATGCAATGTTCACTTTCATGTCTAACCTGTTATCCATGACATTTTATGAATCAAGATTGTGATAGGATTCCTACTGATGTCTCTGTATGAAATAAAAGTATTTGGTGCCTTACTTTGCAAGTGTACATATTTATAACTGACAGATACCATTTTATTATGAAGTCTCATATTGTTCAAATCGTATGTATGTATGACACATTTTTTCCCTACTTTATAAAGTGATTTATGATCTTTATTTTACAAATGAGCGAAAGTTTTGAGAATGAAAATCCAACAGAAAAACATTCCAAATTATTATAAACATATCTACTAAAAATGTCATAATATGATAGTGAACATTGTTTTATTTTTTCTATTGTATATATAATTTTTTTAATATTTTCATGGTTATGGAATCCAACTGGTCTGTTACTCTTATACAATAAACTTTAATATATCTACAAATCTTTTGTAAATTAATTGTTTGTTGTTGTTTTATTTCAAACTGTTTACAAAGAATCATCTAATTATTGTTTTAACAGGTTGTCAATTAGAAAACTCCAAGAAAGCAAACTGCTTTGCTTTTCAAAGTGATCTTGACAATGATCTTAAGTAGGTGTACCAGGTTAACTTGGTGTAACCAAGATGCTATGGACTACCACCAGCGTAATTAGAAATTATAACACCCATCTATATTATGAATTGAAAAGTAAGGATTTCTTTATTACTAAACCAAAATTGTAAGAAATGTGCATTATTAGACGTAGAAGTGCCTTTTACTACTCTGGTAATGAGAAAATGGCATTTTTCCAGTAATTTGTGTTCGATTGTTAGCTCTTTACGAGGGTGTAAGATATAACAGCTAGCTATCATACAAGCTTCATTCATGATGAACTTCTGTGGGTTTGTACAGATTTGAGCAACAAAGGATGCTGATTGATTCGTTAGCCTAAATGCACACTCTGTTTATCTACAGACTCTTATCAACACTTATGATCGTATATAATTTATTGTGTATTGAAATGATTTAGGATTTTTCATTCCAACAATAAAATGAAAAAAAGGATGATAAAATTTGCCTTGATTGTCCCAAATGGCACTTTGTAATTTTGGGTTCAATTCCTTCGCCCAGTGCCACAAGATAGGCAAAATTATGAAATGCCAAAGTGGGAGTTGAACCTGGGTTATTCGGGTCCCAGCGCAATGCCTAACCACTCAGCCACCTTGCCTCCTGTCTCTCTCCCTTTCAGAGAGAGGAGAAAGAGAGCGAGAGAGTAAGATAGATCTGTTTATTTTAGAGACCACAAGCAGCTGTTATTCGGGTAGTAGGGGGAGGATCTGTCCTCATTTTTATGGGGACACCCAACTAGTGATAACAAATATATATAAAAGATTCTCTGATATATTTTTTGTGATATTTTACACACAACAGAAGAAATTTTAATATAGGACTGGTTCAATATTATCTATCCTAGGTAAGTTGATTATAATTATCTTATAGTTTCAATTGGAGAGAATCACTTAATCTAGTGTTCTTTCTTCTTAAAAAGTAAAAAAATGCAGGACTCAGCAGTTACCGCTTTTTGTGCAACCATTTTTTCCACTGGCTGTAGATGAATTATGATCTTTATTTTACTAATCAGTAAAAGTACCAAAACAGCTCATTTATCTGCATCCTTTAACCCAGACATTAGCTTGGGTTGGAATAACCTGGGAAAAGTATTTATAAACCGACTTGCTGTTTCAAACCAAGTCTGATTTATCTTTGTGTTATCCAACAAATCTTTGTTTAGGAAAGAATGCATTTCCATAATATAGCATGTTACATTAGAGTTAGCTTCCATGCTCGTTTCATGATTGGATAGGAAGTCTTGTATAGGTACCGTATTGTATTCCTCATTTTTGGGTTAACTGCTTTTGTGAGACACCCAAAATGATCATAAGTCAAAGGATTAAAACTATTCAATATTAGTATTAGGGTTATAATAACTTTTTGCATCTGTTTTGCACACACCGCCTGTTTTACACGATCTACATTAGGTGCCTGGGAATCCTGCCATGTGTGTTACTGACCTTTCACCTTTGTATTAAGTACATTTATATACAAGATAAAGCATCTTGTACTATAACTCAATCACACCATTTTCTGAGAAAAAAGTGTTTTTAATTAACTTGCAGCTCTCGTGAATAATTCACCGATGACACCTCCGTTTTATAGACTGCCGCCTGCCTTAGAATTTGACATCACACAGGTAAACTTCAAGCTTTAAAATTGTTGCCTCAGTCAGGGATTGAACCAAGATCTCCAACATAGCAAGCGATGCACATATATCTCAAAATTATCACGTGACCCTGAGATGTTGGATTGACAAAAAAATGTGAATCTTGAAACATAAATAGTAGTATAGTAGATACCCACCTAAGTATCTATAAGAGTAGCGATAGGTAGCTTTTTGTTTATTATCTAAAGATCCAATATTAAGTAAGATGATACTTTTCAATTAATTAGGATACTAGATTTTCTTCTTTCTACTACTACTATGTTCTGCTCGGATAAAGTAGGGAGTCTTCAAGTGGCTTAGATTTCTATGAATCTTGAAAAACATCATCAGCATCAATGAGGTCTGGAGGTAAAGCTATATATTGCCCGCTACCTGGTAGTCCATGGTTCAAATCCCAGCATAAACAAGCTTTTTACGCTTTGACTTGGATGTGTGGGTGGAAGTCCTAACAGAGATGAACTTTATAAAGGAGGTCTAGCCTTTGATCTAACCCTTTCTGTGTTAAAATAGCGTAAAACTATTAACATCGAAAAGGGAAAAAAAAATCAAATCCAACATGGGAGCTCAATCCGGCAGAGCTGGAAAAAGTAAGGTGGTAGGGTAGTCACAGTCATAGTTAAAATAAAATAAAATGAAATAAGGCTCATCGGATAACACTCTAAACATCTATGACACACACACACGCACACACACACAGATGCACATTAGTAAAGGGTATGAAAAAGACAAGTCGTACTGTGTAGGTTCTTACTATCTTTTGTATTTTTGAAATTACATATCATTTGGATTTTGTAACCTCCAAAATGTGCATATATATATAACTAGTTAGAAGGATCCCGTGCCAGAGTATGTAGAAATATGTGATGGTTCACTGTGTTACCAGTTGATAAAACATGACATTTTTAAAACTTGGAATGAACTGAAATTAGTGAGATATCTATAAGATCATAAATGATTTACGACATGGTAAAATTGCAAAAAAAATGAAAGTGAAAGAAGAATATTTCTCAAAACTTTCAATATGTACGTGAAAGTTGAGATGTCAAATATCAAGTCAAGGAAATAGTAAAATACGAACATTCATGCACCTAGAGAAAGAAATGGAACAAATAGACTTGTGGGATATTTGTTTCTGAGAATGTTTGTTTAAAAAAGCAGATCAATCGCGCTCATACAACTTACAACACTTCTCTGTAAATATTTCTATGATTGTCAAGACAAATATGGCTTTACTTTAAAAAACTGTCATGCTGTTATACTGTTATAATGATTGTTTACGTAGACAGTAAGTAGTTTCATACAAAACATTAGTATAGAGCTCAATTATTTGTAACATGCAACATGACAAAAATTATCAACAAACTCCCTGTATATATTCAACATATTATACTCTCATATATATATTGCTTACAAGAAATGCATTTATTGGCAATCTTTGATATAAATTGTTAAAACCAGAAAAGAAAGTTATGGACGGACTAAGCACTTTACATATTACTGTTGACTCCTAAACTGAAATTGATTTTAATGTGACGGACGGATTGCTAAATATTGATAAAGAAATCACAGATATATGCAGCAGTTTCAGTAACGGAAAATAGACAGATATAAAAGATGGCATGGGAGTCAAATGAACAAGAATATATCAAGTCCTTAATAATAAATGAAATTCATGAAATATAACATTTCTTTAGTAACAAATACCATATTTCAATGAGATGCAGTTATTATCATCATCGTCATCATCAATATTGCAACATTTGCAGTGATCAAGATTAGGCTGATGACAAGATAATAGACTGTAATAATAATATGACTGTTATGGGTATAATCTCTGAATAAACAATTAGAATAATATCATTTAAAAATAATTCTTTGGGTCATATTCTATGGCAAATAACTGGAAACAAACTTCCAAGCAGAGTGGGTTGTTGATTTATGAAAAATACCTGCTTACAAGAAAGGTGGTTTTTAATTTCATCCAAAAAATATTTTTTTAAACTCCATTTGATGGCTTGAAAAGAAGACATTTTTATGTTATCAGTTTTTATGCAAGTCTTTTTAATAATCTTTTCTATTGGCATTAAGTTGCTTGGCACATATAATTGTTTTGTTCAATACATACACAAAAATAATGAAAGTAAAACCAAACACAATATTTCTAATCATATATTATCTTCCCTTTGGTTATATGAAACATGACCCCATTTGTATTTACAATAAATAAGTTTCCCCAATGAAGAGACTTGGGAACCAGTGCTCTCTACAAAATAAATTGCCAAACAGTCATTGAGATCAGCAGTCAACTCTCTCAGAGCATCCATAAGCAGTTACGGTTAGGTTGAACATAAAGTGAATGATTCGTTTTGCAACAATTTTGCTGAGGAAGTAACAATACAAGGATTTGAAAAATATCTATGCTAGAAAAAAAGGATGAATGAACCACTATTCTGGAAACATTTCAATCAAGCCACCTAAAAATCTGGAATAAAAAAGTTTCCTTAAAATAGGACATAAATACTCAATGAGTCATCATAATCAATGTCTTGCTCTACACACCAATCGAAAGTAACGAAACAGCAAGGTCAAAATTTGATGATTTAATGATTTCAGACTTGGTTTGGAAAAAATCAAGCTGATACTGATATTAGATCAATGACTGTCCCTAAAAAAGGATAGTTTAAACGTTTGCCCCTCAATGAATACATCCCTACCTTAATATGATATTTCGTACAAAGATATCAAATTTGGAGCTACAGCAATAGTAATCAATTAACACCAGAGTAATACATAGTGACAATCTCCTTTTCTATTATTTACTTATTTACATTGCCATGTCAAATTTAAAGTTACTAATGATATGGTTATTCAAGGGATAAATGAATTCTTAATCATGATTTTATCGATTGAATTTATAACAGATTTAATTTTGAGATTTTGTGGGTAGGCAAGTATATTATTTTGTGAAAAATAAGTGGATAATTTAATTTTGTGAAAGCAAGAGTTTTTTTGTTTCAATAGCTAAGAAGAGAATAAAAGTTGAAATTTAATTCTTTAAATTATATATTTCATAAAAAATCTAAGCTTGACTCTTCAGTTAAAAAGAGCAATTTTCTCTGTTTGACTGAGAAATCAAAAGGAAGATGGCAGCTTCACTTGATTTTAAGCAACCATTGTTGCGGGTATTTTAGGGATGGTTGCTGAAGAAACTCGACGAAGTGGGGTTGTCTTTTCCCAAACTGGCTTGTACTGCTTGTGTCCTTGATTGTCCACCTCAATATAAGTATATTTAGAAGCACCGGTGTCAAGAATTGCAGCCTCACATATGTGTGACTCTTTCTTGGTAAACTCTGTACGGTACATAGTTGCGTCATCAAAGGGTGCTCCACTTGCTAAAGTAGAGGCTTGAGGTTTCATGCTTTTCGTTGGCATCATAGAATGAGTGATGTAGTGAGCCTTGTAGGTGGGACATCCATCAAATGGAATATTACTTGGAACCCAGCCTTCCTTTGGTTTGGGCATTTCCCTATTGATGCCCCACTTCTTGAAATCACTTTTATAATTGGTCATCCCTTCAAAAGCTCCAGGGTTCATTACTCTGCCCTCACCTGGTTTGACCATAGCAACTCTCTGCATTGGATGTGCCTTGAAGTTGATGCGATTTGTGGTTGTCAGATCAATTTCTCCCTCTGGCTTCACATAGGCATCAGGTTGGTGGACATGTGGTCTTTCACCATTCCACTTTCTGTAGTCATTTTTGAAAGTGGTCAGATCATCAAGAGGAGCACCTGATTGGAATGCCTCCGAATTTGGTTTGCAAGATTCTGTTTTCTGCCCGTGTTTCTTTGTGTAATCCCGATGAAAGGTTGTCATGCCGTCAAATGGAACATTGGGAGTTTTGTAACATTCCTTTTCTTTTGGCTCTCTTCGCTCAAGCTGGTGTCGAATATAATCATCTCTATAGCCAGTGTTGCCATCAAAAGCAGCACCAGACATATGAGTAGCTTCATTGGGTCTCAGACTTTTACGCGGTGGCTCATTGTACTTGCGGAAGTCGCTTGTAAATGTGCTCTGACCCTCAAATGGCTGGGATGGTGGGATCCAACAATCAGGAGCTTTTGCGTGCATCCTCTCAAGGGGCCATTTCTTGTAATCAACTGATGAAAATAGAGAAATGTTCTGTAACTTGTGATAAAATCTACATTCATTCAAACTCTACAACATAAACAATGGACAAGACAGTAGGTACTTTGTGTAGAAACTGTAGAGATGTATGAAAAAAATAATGAATAGAGATACACATACCATGGCAAATTTTTATGAGATTTAATTTACTTAATAGTATGATAAACTTTTCTTGGCTAAGAAATGAAAGATTAAAGGCTTACGTTTATAAGTTGGCTCTCCTTCAAATTTTGTTGCAATATGACGCTGTCCACTGTGTTTGATTAGCTGTGCTGGTGGAGCATGCTTGGCTAAAAAAGGGAAAAGACAAGAAGGTAGAAAATGATGCCTGGCATTTATCTGGAATCAAATAATCATGAATTATCGTCATAAAAAAATAACATTAACAGTTTAGTAATGAATAAGGCTATTTGTTACAGCCTTTAAGTGAAAAGAGCAGCAGGGAAAATATCTTTTTACATTAATTGGGAATCATGGTGAAACGGTATTGCCGAATTTTAGTAGTATCCATCAAGTTTGTCATAAAATATCTAGATATATTATTGAAATCAATCAAAAAGTAAAAGCTACCAAAAATATGAAATTAGTTATTTGATGAATCAATTATCCATTTCTATCTGTCTCCTTTTGTTTGCATTATTATTCTGCTTTCATCAACTACTGTACAACCATTATCTCTCTATTTCGCAGATAGACACACACAATCACACACAAATTAAAAGAACTCCCCAAAACAAAACAAAAGCAAGCACACAAAAACCAAAAGCTTGTTTGCCATCAGTTGACCCAAAGAAAATATTAAGAAAGGAAATGGAAGGAAAATGAAAGATCACATACCAATGTAATCCTTATTGTAAGAAGTCAGACCATCCATTTCTCCAGTTGGTTTCTTGTATGGGTCAGAAGCATGGACGTAAGGCTTATCCATTGGATGCTTGATGTAATCAGTTCTATCAAAATGAATAAGAAAAAAAATTCATTCAATGACTGATGTAGATGACCAGGGTTTCTAACAGCTAAATAAAATAAGCCACTAAACTATTAGGAGAATAGATATGAACCTTCTTCCAACCCTTTGATCAAATCTGAGGTAACTTGATTAGCTTTTTAATTCTAACGGTAAGAAGTTGGCTGAATTAACTTACAGTTCAAATCTCCATACCAGTAATTAAAAGTTTATTTAAGTATCACACTTCAGAGTTTTTAGCACCTTCTTTTACTTTCTTTTTAATTTCTACTGTGTTGAGATGCCAAAAAATGTTGTACGTATGCAAAACAACACAATTCAGCCTAACTACTGTGAAATATGAACTGATGAATAATGATGATAGAATGACATCAAACCTTTGAAGATTATGGCCGTTAACAAGAATTTGTATTATATTTAAATCAAAATAATGAAACAGTAGCGACTGTGACTGATGATAGATGAAGTTATACTACTGCTACTATGAGGCACTGGTTGCCAAGTGGTCAGTGTATCCGCCTGGTGATCAAAAGGTCTCAGGTTTGAATTCCAACATTGAGTCCTTAGGAAAGACTTTTCTACAGTGGGAATCACCCTATGACTGCCTTGGTAGCTCTGCCGTGCCAGAAATGTAAATTATAGCACTCTTACTGAATGAGCTATCCACTACTTCCATTAAAAGTTTCTGCTTTTAACTAAAATCACCCTATTATGGTATAACAGCTTACCTGAAAGTTGTTTTATCTGAGAGAGGATCTTCACTGCGTAAAGCACTAACATCAGGTTTACAACTCTCTCTTGGTTGAAAGGGGTGCTTTTTGTAGGATGTGTTGTATGATGTAATCATACAAGGTCCCATGTCTGCACCGGGACGCCATGGTCGATGAGGGCAGTGATGACGACTGTGGATGAGAGTATAAAAGTATATGCAGGTTAGAGAGAAGTTGGTTAAGTTTACCAATTAGGTTTAAAATTATTAACCTAACTCTGTATGAAAAGTATTTGAAAACACCGCAAATTTTTTGAATATATTGGTTCCCAAAGATAGCCTTGTTATTATTGTGCTTTGATTGCTTCCATCGTTGCCTTTGATATTTGTTGCATGCTTTTTATTTTTCAACTAGCCTAATGATGATATTGATGATTTTTGGAAAGCTTATACAAAGTTAACGTGTGCTACCGTAGAATAAATCAGTTTCAACTTTCAAAGTGCCATTTTAAAGTTTTTGTATCCAAAAGTTTGTTTTACCTCACCTGGTAGGCTAATACTAGATCTATAATATTACTTTTTTTTCTTCCTTAAGTATGGAACTATTTCTGAGCATTTTCTTGTGGAAGAATTATTCTGTTTTGAAATATTTCATATATATCTGGTTTGCATAGACCATCAAACTCTACTGAACTGTTCTATTCCTCTTTATGCATTTCTTTTTGGATTAGTCTTACAACATGAAATCTACAATCTTCTGATAACAATAATTCAATACGAGATCAATTTAGACATGAGAGAATGCTTGGATAGTAAATAATTCAGATTTAGCATTGCATACATTGTCCAAAATTATCATTATAACTGTTAAATGGGCCGTTGCTTGCAGGGCGTGGTTGTTAGGAAAGCAACAGAGGCCCAAATTGCAGAGAGTTAACCTTCAACGCTGTGATTTTACTCTTTAATTTGATTTATAGGAATACAATATCTAGAACTTACCCACAGGAACATATTTCACAGATACATCGCTTTACCATCTTCGTTAAATGTCCGTGCAATTTAAGACAATTAACGGTTGCAATAGGTAGACGTCAAGATATGTTTAGTTTTCCTCACGATGTTTAATGGTTGTGTTGTTACCAAGCACCCTCACTACAAAACTATATTTGAAAATGGCCGACCGCTAGCAACGGGCAAGTCTAATATGTCGTGCTTGTGGAGGTAAAGCCTTGACGGTTAAGAAAACAAACAAACGAAAAAAACCGATTTAAAAGGAAGATGGAGATTTACCAAAACGGTATAATAGCTATTTTATAAAAATAATATTAAAGCAGTTTAAAAGTTCAGTGTATGTATCTAGTGTAAGCTATCGGTTATCAAAATAAACTCGTCCAGTTATTTTCTGACCTTCCTTGAACCAGGGAAAGATAACCGTGTACGCGCTTGCTGTAGAAAATTAAAAGGGCTATATTATAATAATAATAATATTGTTATGTCGTGAAGCTAAGAGTTCCCACAGAGTGAATCCAGCGCCAGCACGTCGCCGTCACGTCCCCGTTTTTTTCCCTCATTCTTCAAGCAACACACACACACACACACACACATTTATGGGAACTCCTAGAGCATATTTTTGGTTAGTTTATAGACAGATATTTTGCTGAACAAATGAGATTATTATTTCTTACTTGACCTAGATAATCTAAAATATACCTGTATATCCTCACACATACACACACACACACACACACACACAATAGGTATATCCACACACACACACACACACACACGTACACACACACACGTACACACACACAATACTACTCCATTACTAATACTATACA
>JAULCB010244988.1:0-11514 GCA_032358575.1 Dendronotus rufus
GGTCACTCAAAAATTCATAAAAAGAAAACTATAAACAGTAGAGCAATGATATTCTAACACCAGTTTAATGAGAGATGGACCTTGTGTGTAATGAAAAAATAATTGTAATACCTATTTTGGTTTTGATTTTATAGCGTTTTGAAAATTTGCCTTAACCACTGGGCCAACTCGCCTTTGAACCCAACCTGACACAGACACAGCAGGTATACAAGGTAAATGAGATAGAAAGAAAGAAAGAAAGTACCTCAACTCATTAAGGCCTCCTTTTTCTAAGCCTTTTCTTCATCAATCCGTTTCATCCATTTCCCTCCCTCCTTCTCATTGCCAGATATTCGACGATGCGGCGATGCTGGAACCACCTACCTGACGACAGGCCCGACTTCTCCATCCTCGTCCTCATCATCGAACGGCAGCTGGGTCGCATCGCCAACGGGGTGAGAATAAATAGATAGATAAATAGATAGATAAAGGAAAGCATTTATATATTGCCTATCCATGGTCATCTCCATGCTCTAAGCGATTCACAATACCACATTTATCCCTGGCGAAACATGTAACACATCAGACGAGACATGCGGCCTGTTAGGCGTGTTTACAATAATTGTTCAGACAAAGACAACGCCAGGGGGACCTCTGAATTTTACATCCGTCTCCCATAGGATGCGAAAAATTGTGTAAAGAGTCTTTCCAAAGGACTCAACGTCGGGCCAGGTCAGGAGGTAGGAGGGGGGGGGGGGGGATTTCAGCAGTGCCAACAGGGTTAGTTTTGTTTGTCCTTTACTTTCACTACATATCATGTTATCCAATACCTTTTGCCGCGCTAGCAGTGTTTAACACCAACCCAGCTCCATGTCCAGTCTTAAATGGTGAATGAGGTAGATGCCCCAATAACAGACTTTGACAAAACACGGAGCTGAGAAATAATAATATGGATCAGGAACTACTGCAGCAGGTGATCAGCCCACTGTGCCTGTCCTTGAATGGCGTTATGCATGAGCAATACACAGGACGCATTGCTCAGCTGCTAACCACACAAATCATGTTACTGTTGCCTTAGTGTTGCATCTCATTTAGATGTGACAATGAGAGCTAACCTACACTGCAGGCTTAGTTACAATACAGCTTTGCCCTTCATCCAAACAAGAACGAGGACTAGGGAACAGAACCTAACACGTGTTGAAATTAGATACGGTGGTGTGTTATTGTTGTACCAATAATGATAAAAATCGTTTTGATGAATCGCTGTCCTCTCTACCTAACCCAACCCTTTCCTTTCCTTTCAGGGTTACATCGAAGTACTGGCTGATGAGGATGAGGTTTGAGATGGAAGTCGAGACAACATTTCTCTCACTCTCACAGAAGCAGCAGAATGTATCATCACGTGGTATAGAGACTTTAAGTGTGATAGGCTAGTGCATAGTACAGACTACAGGTTGTTGTCTGGTAGTCCATATGCGTCAAGATGACGTGGTTGGTTTACTCTCCCTTACAATTCACTTACACATCTTGATTTATCACCCTGTGTTCATTAACTTGAAAGGGCATTATATGATATTTGGAGTCAGACGTTGTGACATAGAGACTTTAAGAGTGATAGTGATAGAAGTACCAACAGGCTACACATTGGTTGTACTACTGTAGTCCATGTCCATATGCGTCAAGATGATGTGGTTGCTTTACTCTTCCTCCTTGACACTTACACGTCTTGATTCACCACCCTGTGTTCGTTTAATTGAAAGTGCATTACTACATTACATTACGAGTCAGTTTTGACATATACCCTACCTGTGTTCCGAAAAGACAAAGTGCCTTATGTTGTCTCTCTACTATATGGTGCATCACATTACATTGTACGAGTCAGTTTTGATATATATATGTACCTATGTTCAAATATAAGAAAGTGCCTATTAATATTGTCTAGACTCTCTATATATGGTAAGCTGCACACATACATTATAGGCCTACTTAAGACAATTACAAAAGAGGAAGTTTCTAGTTCTGTACGCACGTGTCAATGTAGAAGAACTAACACTCGGTGTAAATTGTGACTACGCTGTGAACTCCTCATCATTCCTGGAAGCTTTACTTGATTTAATTAATGCATTGATTCGATGAACGAAGAATGACACTAACAAACTATACAGGGTACTTTTGAAGAAAGCAGTCTTATTGGATTAGGAAGTGAGAGTAAGAGCAGGGACAAAAATATATCAGACTCCGAGTGTGCAGCACAGATCGCTCGGACACATCTAGACGACATATAGTTCCGTCTCTGTACAGAGGTTGAATACCATGGTTCACCATTTCTCTCGATCTTTCTTCAATCCATTCCATTACCTGTATGTAGACACTAATAATAACAATTCTATAAATATAAACTCGTTTTTGTGTTTAATCCATGTAAGATAATGTACTATACAACTTCAGTATTAATATCAATTCCATGTTGAAAATCCAAGATATATATTATATATTATGTTCTTATCTGTTTTATTTTAACTTTTTGTTTTATAATCTCCTGTGTGATGATGATAACAGTGCTGTTACTTTACGTCTTGTTTTCACTTGTTGGAAGATATCCGAATTATACGTGTGTGACAGTGCACACTAGATGCCGTGCATTGTCGCTGCGCCAAAATCTTTAAGAGCTACGTTGTTCGAATGGCGATACAAAATCATGACCCATCAAAGTAGACACAGTGCTGTGGTGTAGCCCTCCAAGATTTCTCGGCGACAATGCACGGCATCTAGTGTGCACTGGTATGGTGTGTGAAAAGAGTGAGTACGGTATATGAGAATAGAATATATATATATATGTGTGAGAGAGAATCGTGTCCTACGTACCGTAGAATTCAAGAATTCTGTAAATCTATCCAGCCTTTTTTGTATTTGTATTATCCAATGTTGGTAAGGATATCGTATGGAACGCTACCCAGGCTTGGTATAATACGCCATTGGTAAGGGTATCGTATGGAATCCTGCAGGGTATTGCATGGAATCATACTACCCAAGCTAGGAGGTATAATAGGCCATTAATGATAACAACATCCAGTATCTCTATCCTAGGACATTACATCAATACACTACCTATCATCGTTACCTGTATATATATATATAACTAATACTATCACATCATCATCAGTAGTAGGTACCTAATCCAATTAGTCATCACTGCTACTGCTATAGAAGAATGAGGCAGTACCTACACGCATTGTGTGTGTTATGATTCTTTTTTTACTTAGGATTTAGTAACTTGTTTTACTACTAAGACCATCCATCCAGTCATTCATTCATTCATTCAATTATTAGTCATGTCGTATTCATCAATACATCCATCCAGTCATTCATTCATTCTTTCAATTATTAGTCATGTATTCATCAATACATCCATCCAGTCATTCATTCTTTCAATCTTTCAATCATTCATTCATTGTATCAATGTCATTTATATTTGATTTCTCATTCTTTCTTTTCTTTTTCCGACTGTTCTAATTTATTTTTAACCTTTTAACTTTTAAGCGTTTTCTTCTTTTTAGACTGCCTGAGGTAGGCACAGTTTGTTCGAGGACATTTCTTGTTTGTTCCATCTTCGCAATTTAAAATACGTATGATTTGTGTACGGTATTTTCTAACTGTACGTACCCTTTTATATTATACGCTGAATAAACCAAACAGTGTTCTCTCTCGACAAACCAACAGACAGACAGACAGACAGACAGACTTATGAACAAACACAGTCCTTTGAGAATATTCATTATCACCACCATGTCGTGTTCATCGGAATGCTTTTTATTATCCGATTGTTGTGGTTAGAACCAACCCAATGATAAGATGGATGGATCCGAACTTCTCTTTTTATCTCCTTGTGTTATATCCGAGACTAGTTGAATCCTTGTTAATGTTTTTGTTATATACTACATATATTACTATGCCCAGTGGGCTGATCACCTGCTTGTCGTAGTTTTTGATCCATTATAGTATTTCCCAGCTCTGTGTTCTGTCAAAGGTGGTAGGTTATTGGGGCATCTACCTCATTCACTTTTTAAGATTGAGCATGGAGCTGGGTGCCGACACTGTATAAGTTATGTTTTGTTATCCAATGCCTTATACCACTTTCGCAGTGTCGACACCCAGTTCCATGCACTGTAAAAGGCAAAGGATAAAAGAAAGTTATTGTAACTATTTTATAGATTAAAAGATAGATAGATCCTTGAATATTTAGAAGCTGTTGAATTTCATCAAAGCTCGTTAAGTCCATCCAAGACGTAGGGCCAATCTGGTACGCCTGTGTTGCTGTTTTCAAGTGTTCATAAATAAAGCATTTCTATTTCCAATTTTGGTATAATTTCGCACCACCAGTGTTACGTGTTCTTATATCATTCTAAGGTATATATTATATATATAATATAATATCCTATTATATTACCGCCTACCGTTGTTCACTTTGGTCTACTAGTCTAGACTTACCTCCCCCTTGGTGTTCATCATTAATGAATTAATTCCGTTCCCTATTGGATTGAATTGTCGTTGATGGTCTGGTTTGCCTATGTTAGTGTTGGATATTTTGATATGATGTCAATGCTGTTCCATGATATGTAGGTACTCTTTTCACATACAAGATCTACTTCTGTTTCTTATCTTTTACTTTTAATTGAAACTATTAACTTACTATTTCAACGCTGATATGATCCGTAGAGGTTGAAGTGCCGCAAAAACACAAAATAAAACAAACAAACAAAACAAAATTAATTCCGTATCGGATTAAATTGTTGTTGAAAGTACTTGGTTTGCATTTTTCCAACCCAAAGTCAGTCTTAGTCCTAGTATTGTTGTGTTTAATTAATTGTATTTTGTATTCCCAGAATTGGCCGTTAGTTAGTTTTTTTAGTTTTTTATCGGGTTACCTACGTTACGTATGTTTTTATCTTTGCTTTACGATTTTACTTTTTACAATGATCTAGTTGAAAGATCTTTTAAAGACAGCGAAAGTCTTGTTTTGTTGAGTGTTAAAAGACTAATAATCTATTATTACTTTTTATTTTCTAGTCCGTCGTCAAGTTGTCTATACAACAGTAATTGCATCTCTTCTCAAACTTACTTCACACCAAATACCAGGGTAGTTCAGCTGATTATTATTCAATTTCAATTGTTGTTATTGTTACCTACCATTGTTGACAACCTTTTGATGAAAATTAAAAAAATATTGTCTTGTGATTGGGAAAAGGGATAGATCTACACCTCTTCTTAATTTTTCTGCTTTTGTGATTTTTTGTGTCGGTGGAAAAATATTTCACATTAATATGGTACATACCCTGATATGAAGATCATGAAATCAAACGATGACATATTATCATTATTTCTTTTTCCTTTTCTTTTTGTCGATCTCAACCATTATTAATATTAGCAAATCCTATTATGTATCTTACGTGTTCAATGTTATTCATGAATGATACGCTTACCTACTGTAATGATTAGCTTTAAATGTAAAGGCTATGCTAGTGCTAGGACGATGTATTGCCATCATGTGTTCAACAAGTCATTCTTCTATCATCTCTTTCTCACTGAACGAAACTATCAACTATCGTCTTACTTTTTCGGCGCTGACCGCTGATATGATCCTTGGAGATAGAAGAGTTGTATGTAAAAGTAAAACTCTAAAACAAACAAATTCTATCCTCAATGGACGAGTATCTACCTGTAGGAGGTGAGGTGGCCGAGTGGTTAAGGCATTGCATCGAGATCCAAATAACCCGGGTTCGAGTCCCACTTTGGCAAATCGTATTTTTCCTTGGTCAAGAAACTTAACTCCTATTGCCTTTTGTGTAAATATAATTTTAATCCGACTAAGTAAGTATATTGGTCTTGAATTTTCTGTGCTACTTTCAGTATCTAATAGCCACTAAAAATTCTATCAGAGATTGGTTGTGATGAGGGGAGGGGGATCTCTGCTCTTGACATGACATTTCTGTGTTAAACTGCACCAATCTTAATCTCAAAATTAAGATGATTTTTTTAGAATCATCTTTATCAATCCTGATGATACTAATAATAATAATAAGAAGAAGAAGAAGAAAAAATTGATTTGATCTATTAATGTCTTTGTTGAAATTTTAACGAATTAAACCACATGATCTTAATCAATGTATGGAAACGTTTTAGTTTTACCGTACAAATTTGGGAGTTTTGAGTTTGAGTGAAGCAGTGTTTCAAATTATGTTCTTTTTAAATTTTCAAAAACTATGTTGGTTGGTTTACACAGAGTGATTCAAACTTATAAAATTACCAAGAAAAAAATGATTTAATTTATGTCACAGTAAATTTTCTATACTATTTGAAGTTGTAAAATCTCAGTAACAAACTTGCTTAAAATCAGGAATAACCCTACAGTTTTTAGAAAGAATACCTAATAGACCTAATTAAAAAATCAATAGTTTTTAACAATTAAACAGCGCAAATTTTATGAAAGATAAATACCCTTTTTCTTTTAAATAGAAGAGAGAAATGAAACTCCCTTTTTTTAATTTCATCTCACTGCAGTGTATGCAGCCTATGCCTTTCTGTAAGCCCTTTGTTCATACTGTTGTTATATATATATATATATATAACTACCCTTTTACTGTTATTTGTTTCCATTTTATGCCAAATGATTTTTTTAAATCATGTTTATTATAATGTCCAAATCATTTATCAACATTATCATTCAGTTGTGTATTTAAATTTTATCATTATATTGACGAAAAGCTGTTTTTGTTCTTTATTCCTAGTAGTAGTAGTGGTAGTGTGTTGTTTATTTGGTGGAGATACCACACAATGCTGTCTGCTGTGTCGGCAGCCTAGTGGTCAGCGTATCTGTCTGGAAATAGAAGGGTTCAGAGTTCAGTCCTGACTGGGTCATCATACGTTGAGTCCTTTGGAAAGACTCTTTACACAATTTTCTTAATCTGATCAGAGACGAAGGTAATATTCGGAGGTCCCCTTGGCGTTGCACTTGTCCAAAAAGTTGTATACTGTAAGCCCCTAACAGTAAGAGGCTGCATGTTTCATCTTATGTGATACATGTTTTGTATAAAGATACAAGATTGGCGGAGCAGGCACTGGA
Source organism: Dendronotus rufus (assembly GCA_032358575.1). NCBI lineage: Eukaryota > Metazoa > Mollusca > Gastropoda > Nudibranchia > Dendronotidae > Dendronotus > Dendronotus rufus. The sequence continues at coordinate 7,100 of JAULCB010244988.1, forward strand.
ATATTAAGAAATATTCAGTGATTCCATTAGCTGGAAGTATAAATGAGCAGTGCCGAAAGACGAAGCCTAGAGAAAAATAAGAAGAAAAACCATCCTTCTTCACCATGCGGGCTCGAACCCATGACGTCCAGATTAGATACCTCACGCCTCTAATAACTCGGCCATCAGAACCACATCAGGTTATATTATCATAATGATCTAGACGTCTAGCTCAGTGCTGATATCATCCTTGGAGGTGGAAAAGCTGCAAAATTATAAAACAAAGAAACCAACAAACCAATAATGGAACCAAGGACGAAAATGTGTCCATAAGTAAAGCCAATTTTTTTTCCAATGCATCAAATCAAACAAGGGACACAATTCATGAAATATTGTAATCTAATAATGATCAGTATATTTCATGAGTTTTTCCCCTTTATCACAAAGATGCGATAGCAAGGTTATGTGCCTCTTTTTAGCCTCCCAGAAAACGGTTGTGCGTCCCTTGAAATTGAACAAGTATATAAACAAGGTCAATCCTAAACCAGGCAGGTTTCTCGTGTTTATCACGTGGTCTGGCCACTCGCCTGGCATCCATAACTGCACTACAGTGGAAGTCGGATTCAACGAGGTCATCGGGACTGACAACATGATCTCGTTGTATGCGACCCTTCGTTATATGCGACGTCGGGTATAATGAAAGGTCGCATACAGGGATTTCAACTAGCCTCGTTGTAGCCGACTTCTCGTTGAATGTGACCTCGTTGAATCCGGCGCCTACTGTATCTAGTCTGGAGTCTTGAGGGTATATAATATTATCATGCAGTTTCTGATGACTAATTTTAGCTTTAAGTCCTATCGGTGATAAACTAAGTATGAAGAGAAGGTACGCAACCGTTGCCTAGAAGGCTTTACTATTACTACTAGTCCGACTACGTAATAATAATAATAATAATAATAATTAATACAATGGATACCGGTAGCATTTGTAGAGCGCATCATGATCTCCACGTTGGTGCTCGATACTAACTTGTGTTTTTATTTGTTTGTTTGCAATGAATAACAAAACGATAAAATCATATATCAAACAATACCAGACTTTATTGACTACGTAAACCATTATTTCATCATTTCACCACCAACAACAATAACGACATAGAGAAATAGAAATTGCATAATAAGTACGGGAAGGAATGGGAACAAGAACGGGCGAGTCTTTAATATATATATACAAATCAAATAAGTCAAAAAACTATTTCAATTCATCAATTAATCCTCAATAGAACATTTTGTACAATAGAAATAAAACATAACGGGAGATCTTTGGCCAGTAATACGATGAAATTATTTGCAATGTTTGTTTGTTTGTTTAGAGTTTTACGGCTCTTCGACCTCCAAGTCCAAGGATCATAATATCAGTGCCGAAAAAGTAAGGTGATAGTTTCAGTTTCAGTTAAATGGTACGAAACAGAAGTAGATCGGTTGTGTGAAGAGAGTAGGTAGGTAGGTACAGATCATGGAACAACATTGACATCGTAATAATAGTTTACTAATCATTTACTCTGGCATGGCAATACATACATGATACATTTGCACTGAGAGTGAGAGTGGGAGTGGGAGTGGCAGTGGGAGTGGGAGTGGGAGTGGGAGTTATATTAGTAAGTAATAATAAGACAGCATGTGGAAAGAGGGCACAAATCCTCCGAAATACTCCTCCAAGTCTCAGACTACTACTTAATGATATGAATGGGGGGCTGTGGCCGCAAGTAAGAACAGATTATTGAATTGATTGAGATAAACCAGTTAATACTAATAATAGTAAATGTGATGAGATGGATTAATATAGGGGGGGGGGGGGGACATTCAACACACAACCATATAATATAACCTCCATTTATACCGATATAAACAATTTACATTCATAATAATAGGGTACCGATATTTATTCACAGTCAACACCAAAACAACTTCCCATGCGTACTCATAGGTACCGATATTTTTTCTAAACTAACCCCTCCCTACATGAGATGCAAGTCTGTTATAAAGTCGAGTCCCAAATAAAAAAATGTACTTAAACTGAACACGAGGTTTTGGAATGCATTATTATAGCCTTCTGGGGGATAAATGATGTAGTCTGTGTGAGTTTTGTTGTTGTTGTGTACATCCTAATTATATCCATGCAAACAATGGAGGGCTGGAAGAACACTTGACAATGCCTGTAACTGTACTGTAACTGTACTGTAACTGTACTGTAACTGTACTGTAACTGTACTGTAACTGTACTGTAACTGTAACTGTACTGTAACTGTAACTGTACTGTAACTGTACTGTAACTGTAACTGTAACTGTACTGTAACTGTACTGTAACTGTACTGTACTGTAACTGTACTGTAACTGTAACTGTAACTGTACTGTAACTGTACTGTAACTGTAACTGTACTGTAACTGTAACCAAACTTTGGGGACATAATGACACGTTGTCGCTACATATCACTTTTTCGTTATAACCAGACTACAGGGGTGTAAATGGCAAATAAAAAAATAGTCAGAAAAATTTCATATCCCAATGAAAATAGCAATGTGGAAACAAAAACTAATGGCTTTTCAGTTCACTTGAATAGCAAAATTGTCTGAAATCAGCAGACGACTGGCTGAAGATGTACAGGCCTGCAGACTAGCTGACAGCTTATAAAATCAAAATTCTATAACTGGACTTGAAATTCATTTCGTTATAAATAATATATTCTTTATGCAAATTTCTTATTGTAGCCTACAGCTTATAAAATCAAAATTCTGTACACTGTACTTGAAATTCATTTTATTATATATAAACATTTTCTTTATGCAAAATCTCGATTCTAAATCCAATGGTAGCATGTCCATAGTCATAGCGCTTATCCACAGCCTATTCACCCTGCGTGCTTCACAGTAGCTACCGGTACCACGATTTGTCAGATAAACCAAACCATTGGAATTGATGACCGTACAGCACTACTACAAATAATGACAATGTGGAGTAGAGGATGACAGCAGAGAATCTAGAGATATAAAGAACGAGCAGCAAGCATAAAAACCTATTTTTGCACTTCAATATTAGGCGGCGTTGTGGCCAGCAATTTCACAGACTGCCGATTCTTTATATATATACAATATTTTGCCCTTCACTACGGCCATATACACTATGTATGACTTGGCAGAGATAAAAGGTTGGTTGATTCATTTAAAGAAGTTATGTATCATTTCCTGAGTAAACAAACATAAAGGTAAAATGGCGTAAAATAATGGAAGTGAAAGTAGATTTATGCTTGCTGCTCATCTTATTATGTTTAGATTCTTTGGGATAATATAATGGCGTTGTGACCATGACCTTGTGTGGTTTGTTTGGGGGTACTGCGCCCACTTACTGCCTTCATTTTAGCGGGTTAAAAAAAATGAATTTTTCAAGGACAAGCACAGTGGGCTGATCACCTGCTTGTCATTAGTTCTTGATCCATCTAGTCTGTGTTCCCAGCTCTGTGTGTTTGTCAAAGGTGGTTATTGGGGTATCTACCTCATTCACCATCATTTGAGACTTGGCATGGAGCTAGGGTGGTGCCGACACTGCGATATAAAGCGGTATAAATAAATGGCAAAAGAAAACAAAGGAAGTGAAAAGTAATCGTCTCTTCGTGTAGAAATTGAACACAACCAAGGGTGTAAGTAAGCCAATCCCATCTCCGCGTCGTAGCTGCCATTTTAAAACCATCTTCATTTAGTCCAGTAACGTCCCCGATTCAAAGATGGTTGATGGGTATAATAATGATGATTTGTGAAAATAGCCGGCCACACATGCAAAAATAAGAGGAACAAGAATTAAGTCTCTCTGTGATGTATAATTACACAATGACAAAAGTAAGAGACGGGCTACTTGCATCTTAACATAATCTCGAGAGTCCTGATGATAATCAAATGAGTCGTGGTTTCCTGTTGAGATTTCTAACACTCCTTCCTTCTACTTAGCAAGGTGTCAGTCCTTGCCGATTGTAAGAACATTCTCCACTGAGTCATAATAAAAGGTATATAATATATTCTTCACTCCTTAACTCAAAAGTAAAAAAATTATTTTACGGAGTATAGTAATAGTAATAGCATATATATACAATGTTTTTAAAAAAAGAAAAAAATTCATGTGTGTGTGTGTGTGTGTGAGGTTGTGTGTGAGTGTTTATGCAAGTATGATAATATGTGTCAGTAATATGAAGTATTGTGACCAAATGACAAATTTCCTTAAATGGACAATAACGAATTTTTATTCTTATTCTTATTCTTGTTTTCTTTCCAGCATTCTTATTGTGAACAGGGAGAGTACTGCAGCAAGTAGGAGAGTACTGCAGCAAGTAGGAGAGTACTGCAGCAAGTAGGAGAGTACTGCAGCAAGTAGGAGAGTACTGCAGCAA
>JAULCB010245099.1:0-12687 GCA_032358575.1 Dendronotus rufus
CATTTGTTCCCCATTTGGAATTGGACTCGCAAGAGTTACAATTAAACATCACAGGTAAGTTCGTTTAATTTTTTAATGAAATGATCTTCCTCTTATCATCTCAGTTTGAAAAACACACTTTATGACACTTTGTCTCTTATCTTCAAACTCAAATTATCATCATACTTTTTCCCAATAATGTATGCCATGAAATGTGTTGGTGTACTCTCTTCTCACAAACAAACAAATGCATGCAGGTTCATTGTATGAGCTTTGGCTGCTGCCTTTCATTATACAGTGTAGCTGTATTCATCATGTGTGATGATAAATTGATAATTGAAATTGAGAAACTTGGAAGAGAAAGAACTATTGATTTTGATATGGCAGTAATTTGTTACCTGAACAAATACACACAATTGATTCTTCTATGACTTTGATTTTTGATGGATTTCTCTGTTTCTTTCTGTTTCAGTGCATGCATAATACCAGTGAAAGATGTTTTAGCCGTAGCTACAAAACTTGTTGGCACTGATAACATGTCGAAAGCTTTGACAGATGCAAAATTTGACGCAGTAAAATTGATGGAAGGTATCGAGAAAGTGTAAGTAAATCTTTTATTGAAGATTCTTCTATAGTTGATGAATTCTTATATTTGATAGTGATTTTTATCAGATTGTATATTTATTTTGCAAAATAAGGATTATTTTGTATTCCTAAGCTTATGATAAAAGCTCAATATAAAACCATTTGTACAGAATTTGACATGGCGCTTTTTTTCTTCATATTTATTTTGTTAACAGTGATCCACCTGCTGCAAATCCACCTGCACAAAAAGAAGGTAAGTAGGATGATTTATTGGTTGTTTGAACTATTTTTATTTTGCTTTAATTGATCTTTTAATTTTCTCTTGTTCTACTTTGGCTCAAAGCCTTCATTATAATAATAATAATAATAATAAAAATGATTTATATAGCGCCTATCCAATGTAATATTGCTCTAAGCGCTTCACAATTTAAGACAACGAAACATAACATCACAAATATCGGTACTAATAAACATCATGTTATAGCTGGATATATCTACATAACAGACTTCAAAATATATACACAGTAACATCGTTCAATTGGATTGCTCTAAAACAAAATACTTCATTGTGAAAGTGAAATCAAATGCACTTGATTAGAAGGATTCATACTTTAAAATAATAGGGCATGTTTGAAAATAGCGATCTTTAAGAATTTAGTAACAGATAAAGAACATAAAAATTGCATGCTTACAATGAGATTATACACTTAATGCATTAATGCGCCGGATGTACCGACGAGACTAAAATAATTCTAGTACCGTCCCTTTCATACGGGTCTTGCGAACGATAACTCTAATCGGACAGAGGAAACTTCCCGCTTTCCGAGCATATTTTTTTCTTCGCTGTAGCTCAATTATGCGATTTTTTTCAATCATGGATCATTATTTGACTATGTGGACTCTGTTAATGACAGTGACAGTGGTTCAGAGCTAGGAATAGAAGAAATGACCTGATGACAACGAAACAATGTTGTTTCGCAAGTACAATCATTAAACAACAAGTCCTGACAATTTGACTTAATTTGGTTGATTAGTTTAGCCGTGGGAATTTTTTTTCTAAAATCACCCATTTTTTAGACAGATTTCAAAAATGGCTTGGCAATAGGGGCATATTTTGATGCGGAAGCGTTGGTGCTTTAAGTGTTTAAGAAGGAACTTAGTGAAAAGATATGTTTTAAGAGCACTTTTTAAAGAAACAAGTGAGTCTTGGGACCTGAGTTCACGAGGAAGCTCATTCCAAACTTTTGGTCCACTATAACTAAAAGCACTAATGAACGAAGTTGATATTCCACAGCTTTTGGCTTAGCTTTTCTCCATCAAACGCCTGATGAAGTCATTAAGATAAACTTTACAGTTTGTCTAGCATTAATGTTTACAATGTCAATTTTGAATAAATTTTTTTATCTCCATAGTAAAAATGGTGAAAATGAAGATTGGGAAACAAAACTTTTTACATTTTTAAATCTTTTTTTTCTCGATTAAAGCATCTATACCAGCAGAGCAGGTAACGAACACTATTGCAGATCAACTGGACAGGGGGAACAAAAGTCGGTCCCCTATGCATGCCCCATCCCAAAATGTTTCATCTCAAAGCTTGCTTTTTGTTTCTGATAAACTTCCTGCAACAGAGGGGAGTTTAGATTTGGAGAAGAAGGCAAATAAAAATGGGAAAGATATGGATTTACCAGAGACATAAATTAAAAAAGATAAAGACTCTGAGATTGTGAATGATGAAAAGAATGCTAAATCTATGTTTTCAACGGAAAATAATTCTCTTCAGGTTAAGAATGATATTCTGGAGGAAAAAAAGAGAGTGTAATTGGGGTTGCTTTTTTGTATTTTCATCCTTTCATGCTTGTGGGTTTTATTTTTACCTTTTTTGTTGCCACAGCCAAATATCCAAAATAATCAACTTTAAGACATGAATTCAATACTTTTTTTATTTACTGAAATTCAAATTTTGTACATTCTGCAACACAATTTTATTTTATTGCTACTGTGTATGAAATATTTTTTTTCTTTCTCTGTAACTCTTTTATTCTCCCCAAAAGAAATGGAAATTGATAAAATAAATTGATCCCGGATCCCAGCAAAGAGTAACAGATTGCATGTTAACTGCAATCTCAGATATTATATTATTATGCTTAATGTTTCGGGGGTACGGTAAATTGGTCGCTTGGTAAAAGGCAACTGTGTTTATGACAACTGTTTTTGTTTTTAATACTTAGATTCAAAGCTTTTGCTTTCACATATATATATATATATAGCAGTTATATCAATAGTAATTTGGCATCACTGCTGACCTCTATCCGTCCAAGTAGTCCCAGTAGTTGCTACAGCACAATCTCTCAAAACTGTCTTTTTGCATTTATAAACAATCAGCTGCAATTCTATTATCTTTGACAATTTTGGAGTTTTGCAATTTTTTTGTTATATATGTCTAGGATCCCACACCCTGTACCTAACATCACCCAGTGCCTGAGATACTTGACTCCTCATTCATAGATGTGTATGCTCCACCTATGTGGCTCATGGGGTTAAAAGTTCAATATTCTCTTTAGATCAGTATAGAGCTCTGTGAGTAACATTGAAGAATTTGACTGTTTCTCAATGAATGGAGAAGACCTCAAATTATGGCATGTGGTGGTGGTTTGGGGTGGGGGGGAGGGGGTTGTGTTGTGTGTGTGTATAAATAAACGCATGTTTAGAATTGTTCATTGTGTTGTAAAAAGAAATAATGTCTACACCAAATTAGATACAGTAATGAGTATGACCATAACTGCTGTAGAAATTGTACAAGTAAAATCAACTAATGTGATGTTTCTCTTTGCCAAAAAGACTTTTTCATTTTCTAACGTAACAATTTCCAGAAAGAAAACCCCCATGATTACGAGAGGTTAGGCCTATACATTGAAATTTTGGTTAAAAAAACGAAGTGTGACCTTGTGAAGTGTTAAATTCCAGATTGAGGGATTGACTTTACTTTAAAAAGAAATGCAAAGTACCTTTTATTTATCAACCTAACTCTTTCTGTACCTTGCAAATAATCCGAAACCTACGGTTAAGTAAGTATGTGCAAATGGCACTGTACCGCCGCCGGTACGAAACTAGTTAGTGGGTGTTTTAGAAACATTCTATTTTGGAACTTTTTCATCCTACCTTGGTGTATATCCTTGGATCATGAGGATCACCTTTGCAGGTTTTCTTGAATGTTTTAGCTTGGACATGGATAAGATAAGATTGGCTACATTGTTTTATCTATTTCCTCTATGGTGATTGATCTATTCATCTCTACATATCTTTTCATCTTGTTTTTAATACCTTACTCCTTTTAATTTTAATTAGGTATTGAAAAGATTCTCTATCTGATGCATGAAAACACTTCTTGTTTTTGTGACAAATACAAATAGTATTGTTTTTTCTGAGAGTATTAAGTTTGAGTTGGTGATGGTACTCTATGTCTACTTGGTTAATATTTGTTAATGCTAGATATTATGTTAACATGATGTTAATGATGTATATGTACTTGGTTTGTTATTGTTATCAATGTGTTCTCTTCACACAAACAATCTACTTCTGTTTCTTATCTTTTAACCTGACCATTTTGATCATGTGGTCCCCTGACCTTGGCCATTTTGGGTGTGGCATCTCCATTAATCTCAATTTTGTCAAAATAAAGTTTGTAAAGCTTGATCCTATTCTTTTAATATCATTTGATTTATTGTTATATAACCTGTGTTTAAAAGTTTTCTCTTCCAGAATGAAAATTATTTTGTTTGGATTATATTTTAATAACTTTATTTAAACCATCAACAAAGTCATGTTATTTGATATCATTTCTAACCTTGTGGTCCTGTTTTATTCGCAGAAGTTTTTTATGGTAACTTGCAAATATTTTGAATATTGGCATAACCTGTAGATTATTTACATCAGAAATGCATAGATTTTTGTACTTAACTTTATCTCTTTGGTATTTGATTATCTGTATTATCTTGTTCTGCTGTGACAATCTTTTATGTGAAAAATTGGGTTCTTTCTTTCTTCTTTTTTTATTTTTTATTTTATTTTTAGTATTTTAATACAATGATATGAATTTATTTAATTTATCTGTGAGAAAATGAAATAAATTCATTGACTTTTCTTCCAATATCCTCAGACTAAACAACCTGCGTGATTGAAATGAATGCCTATGCAAATGGTAAGGTTTAATGTGATTTGTGATTATCATTGTCATATTTATTTACATTTCATTAAAAAACCAAACTTTGTTGGTACTGATAATAACGTTAATTTATTATCATTTTAGCTGAAATACATGAATGTAACATCGACTCTTTATGGTGATATATTTTCTATCTTGATTAATGATAACGTTCTAAAATCTCCCTTGCATTTTTATACAGTTTCTTAATGTCTATCAGAGTCAGAGCAATTTATAAACTATCACGTCATTTACAATAATCATGGTCAGAAATGTTGGACGTACGCGGAGAAGCTATAGAAAGACCCCACGGATTTGGCCTCTTGTGGGAACTAAGATAGAGATTCATTCATTTACTTGATTCAACAAACATTTCACTTTGATAATTTCATAACAATTAATACTGTGAAAAATTGTTGGTGTATGAAGAGAATGCCATTATGTCCTTCTAGAGGATCTAACAGTATCCCCATTCTATTTGTGAACTCTAAAATGTCCCACATTTCTAACCATGACTATTACTCTAAAACTAACATTTCGGTGGGTTCTACTTCTTCTTCTTACCGCAAACTGTCATCGTATTTGTTTTCCAGCACTATATGACCCTGTGCTTTCTTTAGACAAAAAAAAACAAGTCATTATAATAGATATTAAAAACAAAGAAAAATTGTTCAAAAGATTTGATTAGGGACTTACGATAATTAGTGTGACTAGAAGAATGAAAAGATGTTGTCACCTACACAAGCTGGTATGTGTGTGTGCAGAGAGAACAAAAGGTCTACACTAGCCTTTTATCGCAATAACATTTTGTTAAAAACTTTTCAAAGGATTGGAGACCTACGCCTACAGTTAGTGTGCCCAGAAGAATAAAGAAAAGATTTTGTCATTAAATACCTATACAAACACAGCTGGTTTGTGTGTTTGGAGAGGGAACAATAGGTCTACACTTGCCTTTTATCTCAATCACATCTGGTTTAAAAAAATCAATGTAGCCTTTGTTCATTCCCTTGACAGCCTGGGATGCATTATTCTAGATCAATACCAAAGTGTGAGACTGAACATGATAGGGTTGGATAGAGATGAGAAACACAGATGGCTTCTTTTCTCTTTTTTGTTTTTGTTTAACACAGCTGATGTCAGATGAAACAAAATTTATCTTATCATCGTTTCTTTTCATGTAAGAAAAAACGAAAACTCTAATAGCTATGCATTGGTTAAGAATATTGATCATGTTATAATGTTTTATACCAAAGAGACCAGTAATGTCTATTAGAATTGAAGGAAAAGATTATTTTTATCAAGCGATAATACAATTTCCTATTAAGCCTATCAAATTTTATGACAAAATATACAAACTTGAACCTGTATTAACAGGTTTTTAAAGTTATAAGCTGTTGTGGGGTGGTTTAAACAAATGTTCTTTACGTGTATTTATCCATTTTCCTGATTCAGGTCAAACATAAAACCATACATCTCTTTTAAAGATGATTTATGGGATGATTCTTATCAGTAAATATTTTAACATTCTTTATACTTTTGTTTTTTCTCAATCAGATGAGCATGGTATGGATCAGCTAAATTTTGAGTGGACGAATGGGGATATCAATAAAAACACTGGTAGCTTGCTGTTTGTTAAAAGTTTGTGATTAAAAGAAATTTACCCTTTAAATTTATGCTTTAGCTTAAGCTTTTCATTTTTGAAAACTGGGGGATATTGTTTGAGGATGACTGTTGGGAATCTGGTTTTTTTTCTATGTGTTATACAAATACAATGCAGTTTTTCTCTACATTTACAACATACATTTTCTTTATGGTTTTTTTAAAGATGTCATATTCCACACTTTTACATTCCTATTTCTATGCAATCCAATATTTTCTTATTCAGCAGATGTATGTAATTTTCTCTTGCACACTTGCCATTGTCTAAACTAAATAGAATGATGCAATGAGAAGTAGACTGAAATTCAGTCAGTTAAATTAATGCACTCCTGTGATATTTGTATGATGAAAAAATTGTATGATGAGGTATTAGATATATATACTTTCAATTTAGATTAAAAAATCTATGGCTTTACAATTTACAGGGAAATTTTGTTCTTCATATTTGTATGCTACATTGTTTGTAGAAACAAGCCAAAAGTCTTTGTTTGATACTGTGTAAGAACATCATTGCATTACAATGTGTGCACACTATATCGAAATGTCTGCACAAATGGGTATTGGAACACGCTCCACATTTTTACACATCGCATAAAATGTTGGTTTATTGTCACTGTCTAGCCTTTTTTATACAGCGTAAATGTTTACGGAATTCATAAGCCCCTGGGTGGGTGCTGATTTGTATTTCATGTCTTTTAAATTGTATTCCATTTCTGGAACTGAGGCTTTCTCAAGATTGTTACTCTATTGGCTTCTTTAGCATTAAGAGGTCACTTGCTCAAAGATCAGGGCTTTCCTTTGCATTCAATGCTAGAACAAATGTGATGCGGCACAGGAAAATCATGACAAAGTCAAAATTTTAACATTTGAGATCTTAGTATTTTCAACATTTGAGATCTTAGTGATATTTTAAAGCCCTATTAGTCTTTTTATAGGAACTTTTTGAATTCTCAATGCATCTCTATTATGAGAGATGTTATGACAAAATAAAGATAAACAATATGGAAACGTATGAATGGAGAAAACAAGCGTTAAAGTCAAAATTAAAAAAAGGTTTTATAGAAACACACCTGTTACAGAAACCATCAAAAAAGCATTTATAAATCATATTGTGATATGATATTTATGGACATCATAAATCAAACTGCAAACATAGACAGAACTAAATTTTCAAAAATTAGGACTAGGACATTTTATATATATTATGTTTTTGGCTGTCTCTCGAATTGAGCCAGTCCGAGATTGTCATGATTTTCCTGTGCCACATCACAAATAGAGACATGTTCCTTTTCACTTAACTCGGTGGAACTTGATTCATAATAAGAGACTTAGAGAGGATAATGGGGGAACAGAATTTTTACTATTAATATTAATACCCACGAAGAGATGTGTATTTTCTTTTCATCATTTTTAGCCATACCCGGTACCTTTTTCAGTTAGATCCTCACGACTCCTAGATTCTGTGGTAACCTATTTGTCCAACCAATATAATACATATAAGGCTTTTTGGCTGCTTTGATGATACTACACATCAATTTCAAAAGTGTGTTCTAGTTCTAACGGTACAGGGCTCCTCCTCAAACAAATATCACGCCCCGGGTGTTTACGTACTTCTGGCGCCAAAATGTTTATTCTTCAACCGCCCAACTTTGCCAAATATATTTTATACTACTCCAAAATGGTTGATGTATGACAATGGGTTGTATTACTATTACTCAGCCTACTGACCAAACATTTATGATTAACTCAGCCTACTGACCAAACATTTATGATTAACGAGTATTGAAATCTCATGTTGACTTGTTACAAAGTAGCTACAATCTCATTCTTGATACAAATATCAACCACCAATATGATTATGATTCTATTTTGTATATTATTATATTGTATACATCAATTGATTCCATCTATATAAATATCTATATGTCCTTGTTTTTATTATTCTATCAATATGTATGCATGTGGGACTCATCAATCATCATGTTCAAATTCTTGTTTAAAACCACATGCAGTAGGCTGCTACTCACGACTCCTAGACTAAAACTAAAAGTAAAAGCATGCCACACACTGAGAGAGATAGGGGCCTATATATATCTGAGTGTGGTTAAATAGAGCTTTCCTTTAGACGAAGAACTCTGTAAAGCCTAGTCTTCTAGTAGTGTATTGGTTTTAGTACTGATAAATGTGTTCAACATAATTACCCCTTTTTTCTCATTCAAAGGCTATTTGAATTTCATTTTGCTTTGTTTATGAGCTGGGGGGAGATTCTTAATTTTTCAGCTCAGAGTATTAAATTAGTGGATTATTTTGCTTGTTGCAGGTGCGTTAAATTTCTTAGTTTAGTTTAGGGGTAGTTATTGATATTTTATATAAAATCTCTAGATTTGTTTTATTATACCATATTATGTTTACCCTTTTACTATGTAAATGAAAATATTTATCTTTTTATTATCTAATGATGATGATAGGGTTTCTTTTTGTGGAGAGAAACCATTTCTCCTTTCATTCACATATATTGATTTTATTCATAAGTATAAGATTTGTTTTATTGATTCATTTTACAACAGCTGGCAGTGTGTTTATTTTACAATCTAGAGATGTGCATTGAATAAAGAATGAAAAATATCTACGAATTGTTTCATTCTCATGCACAAACTGAACACATGTTATGCTTGTAATATTGAGAGCAAGAAGAAATACCAACCAAAGCAATTTGTCCTTTACTTTATCATTTGAAATTGGTTGAAAAATGCATCAAAGACAATTTCGATGTCTATCTAATTTACATCATTTACCCAAGGAGGCCTCAGATCTTTTACTTTTACGTATAGATAAATAGTGTTAGGGATTCAATGAGACCGTTGATCAAATAAGAAGAACGAACCGGTTGATCTTGTCATAAGGTGTCCTTGTGTTACTATAGGGGAACATTTATAAATGTGTAAAGTTTAACATGTAGTTTATAGATTTTATATTTATAAAATGCCTATCCATCTATTTATTCACAAATCATTCCAAAATAATTCTATATATATATATATCCCTCAAAAACATCAATCTCTTTAGACGTGTCCCGTGTGCTGTGTGTATGTTTAGCAACAAATTATTGTATCATCATATCATTATTAACTCTTAATTGCATAGATAATTTTATTTTTATTTGAAGAATAAATTGTAGAAGCTTTTTCGATCTTTTTATAATTTCAAAACTTGTCACGGAGTAAAATATTTGGAGACATGAATAAATGCCCTGGTTTACATCAATGATTACTTGATTCTATTTGTTTTTGTGTCCTTTATTGATTGTTTCCCATTTCAACAGTTGGATTCTTTTGAAAATCAGCCGTATCTCCTCACACAGAGTTTGAATTAGATTATGATTATGAGAAATAGTTGAAATAATTGATTGATAGTGATAGGAGAGGCTAATCTGTAATTGAGCACAATTATGAAATTATGTAGATGCAATTCAATTTGAACAACAGCAGCTTTTCATCAACTTCAGTTTCTGAAGATATATTGCATGTTTTGTGCTTACTTTAAGTCAGCGTCAAGCTCAGCTTGAAATGGTAAAAGAGGAAGAGATACCCTAATAGTAATAGCCATCTGTGATGCCAAGCAAGATATAGAGCTGGTAAAAACTATGAATCAAAAGTATTACAGGCAAGTCAGGTGATAAGCCCAATGTGCCAGTACTCAATCTTGAATGGCACAATGTCAATGTGACTCAGGTGCTAATCACACTCCAAATGTTGGCTTTGTTTTGGTTTCCATAACGTCACTTTCTGGACAGATCAAGTTTCAGTGCAATTCCTTAACTTAACCATTTGCCAACTGCACTTTGAACCCACAATTTTAACCTGGGATCTGAACAAGTTCATAATACCTAATGACCCTATTATTAGTATTAGCCCCCCTTCAAATTATTAGTCAGAGTTCTTGATATCAAACTTTGATATTTTGCACTTGTTTTGAGCAAAGTTGAGACAACGGGAGAAAACCTATGTAAATTTACAGGCCCAAGGATTCTACATCATTTACCCATCACAGTCACAGTTGGCCAATTCATTCCAAAAGAACAGCATGTATATTATAGTTATGTGGATTTTTCTGTACACTCTAATTGCTTTCTTTCTTTTTTTACCAAAAGCTTGGTACTTATTTGCACCTGAGTGTGATGAGGAAAAATATGTTACTGTTACCTACTGTTAACTATAGAAAAGGCTGTACCTGTACCATCAGACCTTGTATCAATCAGGAATCGAATCGAGGGACTTAAAAAAGCAGACAGCTACAATAGGGGACCTCCATATCTAACCTCTGCTTGGCCAGAGTGAAGAGACAATGTCAACTCAGACTCAGTCCCATGTCTTGTACACAGGGACTCCAATATGACAATGGCGTACACAAGCTAAAACTAAAAGGCAACTTCCATTCAAGGTGAAACTGTGTGTTGCAAGTAGAAAATAATTGAAAACCCCATACATATATCATCACTCATTATTTTTTTAATTCAATCAAGAAGTGAAATTCAACATTCATTCATACATCCTATATGTACTAACAAACAGTGAAAACTTGAACACTAAAATATGTATAGTGTTATACAACAATTTATTTAGTAAAAAGAATAGGGAGAAAAATGACTCACTTAAACTCACTTAAAATAGCAAAATGATTTTCGATACTTCGTGGCTCTGAATCAAAGTGCACAGTTCTATGAACTTTAGCATTTAACTTTTTTAACTTTTTATAAAATTTGGCTTCTTCTTTGCCAATCCACAAACGCATTGAGTCTTTGATTTGGTACGGAGTAACATGAATATAAACGTCACAACCAAGCGCTGTTAGATTTCCAAGTGCAGCATCATCCGTGATCCACGTGTTTCCTGGGCCTCCACTGTGTCCTCCATCCAACCAATAGAAAGACTTGAACTGCTGGGCAAAATTTCTCAAGTGTTCCACTTTGGGTAGACAATGTAATTCAAATACGAGCTGATTTAAAACAGTGCAACCTTTACTAAAACCAACAATGTGTAAATCTGTGTTGGTGGGAATTGTTTCTTCTCCATAGAGTTCTCCTAGTGCAGAATTGTAGAGTTTAAGCAAATGTTCCAATGCGTTAAAGTTTTCACACTGTTCAGGGTTCCCAGATTCTGAAGTTTCCCAGAAATTTGAAAAAACGGAAAAAGTCATCAGATACATATAGGCTGGTTTGATCACAAACACAACAGAGTTGGGAAATTTCTGGGAAATTTTGGATGCTGTTGCTTCTATGTTCCAGGCAATGTATCTCTTATTATCTCTGTGGCTCTCCATTTTCTCTGGATAATCCTGTGAGATGAAAAAATAAGAAAAACGGGAAGATACAAACATGGTAACTAATGTAACCCCTGTTTCAACACATTTTAGACCTTCTTTAGATAGGGCTTCATTTTTCACTTTTCATTCTTCATTGAAGGAAACGAAAATGGCAATATATACCTATATATATAGAAAAAGAGAGGGACCTTTAGATAGAGATTCATTTTTCATTTTTTATCAATGAATAAGTGAATAGCCCTCCTGAAACAAGAAATGAATTTGTTCATTTCTAGTGTGGAGTGAAGAGAGGTGGGGGCATGGCTCTTTTTATTTCAAACATATTTTTTGGCACAAAGTCAAAATCTGAGTTCAGAATCGAATTTCTCATTAAATTCTAGTGTGGTTTGATACTAAATACTATACGATTATTAAGTTTGTACGTTTAAATAAATAATGGGATAGGCCGCCTTTATTTGGGTGACTGGTCTCCTAAATAGTGAGAACGTTTTTTTCCTCACTATTTGGGTGACTGGTTTACGCGTGTGTGTTGTGTATCGTGACGGTGTGTATTAGTATTAGTAGAAATCCCGGTAACAAGGGAAGTACTAGGTAGACACTCCTAGGCATTGTGGGTAGAGGTTGTGGGTAGCCTACCGCATTTTGAATGTAGGGAGGGTCACACGGGTAGACAGTAATAACAGTAATTGGGACATCACAGCACAGCTAAATTCTTACAATTTTTTTTCATAAATTGTAATTGTAGTGTCTACAGGATGACTACAAAACATTAATTAGTGAGTTTGTGAGAAACAAGCCATTGTTGTGGGATCCACGCCATCCAAATTACAAACGCAAGGACCAAAAAATGCAAGTGTGGGGGTAACTTGTTTGTTTGTTATCCAATACCTTGTACCGCTTTCGCAGTGTCGGCACCCAGCTCCATACCAAGTCTTAAATGG
>JAULCB010245320.1:2561-12679 GCA_032358575.1 Dendronotus rufus
AAGGCATTGGATAACAAAACAAAACGTTATTTCTATAATTGTTTGCAATGTCCATGGTGTCGGGTTTGTCGAGTAGTCAGTGTATAGTCGCTTTTAGTTTGAACATCGGCTGAGGCAAAATACTTTTTGTTATTGCTTTTATTCTCTCTTTTGTTGATGAGTGATGAAATGGAAAAGATTCTTATGTGATAACCTTAAATGTGTTGAATATTCCTTTGACGTAAAAACATAAAATCTTTTTATTTTCTTGGCAGGTCCATAGGATGTATAATGTATGAGCTGTGCTGTCTAGAACATGCCTTCATGGGACAAGGCCTCATGGCTGTTATGTACAAAATTGTTGAGAAAGAAGCACCAGACTTAGATAAGAAATATTCCAAAGATTTGGATTCTGTTTACAAAAAGTGAGTTGATCAGCAGTCATTTATAGCTGCAGGTATAGGTCTATAAGATTTATCTAATGAATGAATTTTTCCAAAATTATTGTGACTATTTCATACATGGAATCTGATAGAGGGATCAGAAATTTATGATAAGAACAAATATCCTAAGATGTTTTATGTTCATTTATACTATACGCTTAAAATTTGATTTTTTGTCCAATCTGGTTCACCAAAACATACGTTGAAAATTATAGGTTAAATCACTTTGATATTTCAGAAATGTCTACTTTCTAACTGAATTTAAATATGAGCAAAATGGTCTTTTCTTGAATTCATTATTTTGCCTTTTTTCCTCTCAATATCAAATATCATTTTGAAATTAATATCACGATTTACATTTCCTTGTATTTCAATGAAAGAATTATGATGGAGTACCTAAGTAAGTTGTGTAACCCAATTCAGTTTCTGTCTATTATTTTTCATTAGCAAAATCCCTGACAAATTTGGAGTAGACTGTCTATTGCATGAGTCGTTTATTTTTATCATTTCTTAATTTTTATTTTGTTTGTTTTGGGGGGTTTTTTTGTTTTTTTATCCGGCTCGTAACCATAATACACTATCCTTTTTCCTTCTCAGGATGCTTATCAAAGATCCAGACAAGAGGCCTTCTGCATCCGAGGTCCTCAAATTACCCGTTGTTGTCAAACACATGAGTGTAAGTAGGTTAGGCATGTAAGGTTGATTGCTAAGCTTGCACCCTTAAGGCATTTATAATGATAAGGACGATACCCAATATGCAATGTTAATTACAACTTACTTTCCAATTTCAATGATGATAGCTCCATTTTGGTAACATAAAGGTAAAGTTTTTCACAGTGGAAATAATAATAAAAAATTGTTTCCGCCACAAATGGTAGATAAGATACATGCCCCAGTAACTATCCAAAAAATGCCACAAAGTTGTGAAAAACTATGGATGAATATTTATAGGCAACCAGGTGATCAGCCCACTGTGCCTCATTATCAATGGCACAATGGGCAATACTCAAATGTTACTGTGCCTCAGTGTTACGTCTTATTCATGTGTGAAAATGAAAAGACGTACACTGCAGGATATAATTATAACCTTCCCTTAATTCAAGTGAATTATTTTATGCAGTAACTATATTTTGATTTGATTTCTTTTAATTGTTTTCTTCCTGGCAGAAAATGAAAGATCTCCTCACTGATGATTACAAAAGCAAACACATCGTCAGTCCTGAAACGGCCAACAAAGAAGCTGATGAGCTGGCGTTATTATTGTAGGTTTTGGGGACATCGGATTAAAGGATTGTAATTTATATCTTCAAACATGGCTCATTACTTATATTTGAACAATATAATGTGGTACATAAGATTACATTTTATTTCTGTAACCAGATGCATTTGATTTATGTATAATTATAACATTTGTTTATTTAAATTTAAACCTATTCAGACGAGAAAAGTCCCATCTTGATGACTTGAGGAGCACCCTGGATAGAAAGGCTGCGGCGAGAATGAAGATGATGGCGGAGGAGGAGGAGGAGGAAGAAGAGGAGCCATCACGGGAACGTAGTCACAAACCAAAGATGACAGCACGGGAAAAGCTGAGGCTTCGCAAATTGGAGGAAGCGGACAGGAAGGCTAAGGAACTGAGGTAAGAGATAGGAACAATAATTGACGATCTATTTATAAATAATACATAAAGGTAAAAAAAAGTCTGGATGTCCATACAGTAAAGACACATTACATCATTTATCTTCAGCAGACCTATTCAATGAGAACCTTCTATTTCCATTCAATACAGCTAGTCTATGGAGTGTTTCGTAATAGCATTCTGACAGTCTGTACAGTGGTAGTCGGATTCAACGAGGTCGTCGGGACTGACGACATGATCTCGTTTTATGCAACCTCTCGTTATACGTGACGTCGGGTTGCAATAAATCAGTGGATAAAATAATAATTCTCTCTTTTACTACTATTTCTCTCCTATTTTACTCAGATAAAAGATAAAGCTAACATAATTTGGTTTTTTTCGTCCCGGAGGGAATATAGTTTTGGATCACTTCTGAAAGAAGCCTAAAAAATCATGTGAATCAGCCGCAGACCAGCAGTTGGATGATATTCCTCTATCCGTTATGTTATCTTTGTCTTCAGTCTTTTTTTAGGTCCCATCTCTTAAAATCAAAATATTTTCTTTTTGAAATAATGAGTTGCCTTAATTCTGTTCCATGTCTTTGAAGTCGTTTTCTAAAAGAAAATAAAGATTCATGCATGTCATTTTTTTTGTATCATTTTTCAGAAAAGCAGCAAAAATTCAACTTGTAGAGAACTCAGAAAGAAGGGAAAAGATAAAAACAAATATGGAGAGGACTTCTGTAAGTTTGAATTTGGATGTAGAATACAAATGTACAATGTTTTGGGGCGAAACAGATTTTATTTATTTCCACACGGACTACAGTTAACCTTACTGCTAAATACATTTGCACCAAACAAAAAATTGACCATTAATTGCTCATTATCTTGAGAAGAGGTGCGTTTATAAGAGAGAATACGGTATTATTCTTATCAGGATGGAGCTAAAGGACATTTCTTTTTTTCTTATATATCAAGAGGAAAAGAAAGCAGCACAAAGAAAATGTTTCTTGAATTCAAACTTAGTTGTTCAAAGATATCTTCTTACATCAAAAACCTCTAGGTGTAGATGACAGTTGCTTGTCTTGAGATATCTCGTCTTGATGAAACTAATTAATTTTCTTCTACTTAGTAGAGAGAAAGATAAAGACCAGCCATTTGACCAGCCATTTTGTTTCATTTCTTTCCTCCCGCTGCCAGATTCCTGCCTGGAAAGGAGGGGTGGGGGAGGGAGGCTCGTTGAAGGAAGCCCTCACAGTCCGAGATCCCAGACTGGGTGAGACGCAAAGACGAGCCTTGGCTGCTGCTAGCCCTAACTATCCGGACTATGGTGAGCAATTACGCTGGAATGGCTAGGAAAGACTCTTTACCCAACTCTACTCATCCTGTCAGAGACGGATGCGGAATTTGGGGGTCCTTTTTGCTTCAACGCTTGTGTCCTGCAGGCGTTAAAATGAAAATATTTTGCCTAATGGAGAACGCTAAATTATATGACACAGTTTTATGAAAGACAACTGAATTGTTTGTTTCCTTTTTTTTAATCGTCTACTTAATATCGCTGATAAAATGTTGGTACTTGCTATCTTTTTTTTTCTTTTTAAAGACAAGAATACACGAGAAAAGTAATCTATCCATCTAAACCATGTTTTATCATCTATTAACCGCATAGCATTGGGCAGAAGAGCCAAGGCTCAAAAGCCCCTGACTGGGATAGAAACAACAGCTGATAATTATAATTCCTCATAATAAATTACTTACCTATTGTTTTTTTACTTTCTCGCCTTCCTTTTTAACAACAACAACGCCAACGCCACAGGGGGCTACAACAGTTCGGACGAGGAGCGAGAGATGGAGACAGTGATGAGGAGGACGGGGGAGAGAAGCGGCAGTACTGGTGGAAGTTCAGGGGGAAGTACGAGACGAAGTACGGGTAGCGGTAGAAACAGCCTGACTGTGGGCAGTGGCAGGACCGCAAGGTCAATGTCGGACCGCGGACCAAACACGCTGAGCATGACAGTATTTCCTGATGACAGGCCCATCACCCCTATGAAGGATTTGATGGTGTACGGAAGGGAGCAGTCTTCATTAGACTTTGAAGATGGTAAGTTAAGAAGCACTATGTTTTCATTTAATTGCAAGGTTTAAAAAGAAAACAATAAGAAAAGCAAATTTTGTATGACATAGAATTAGATGTAAAAGAAAATAGATAATGGATTGAAGGTAAAAAGTTATTATAAGATCACTGCTATGCATACTTTGTCTTAAAGTGATTTTCTCCCCTCTCTCATCGTGCAGGGATTCCTTCCACACCAGACCTGGCCAATACTTACTATGAACAGTTTGAAGATTTCGATGAAGTTCATGGCCAGGCCAGTACCGACGATGATGCCGATGTTATCACGCCTTCACGCAATAACGACGACGATGATGATGATGACGATGAAGGGGAGAGAACTATGACGACTGGAGATGCCGAAGAAACTGTCAATGAGCAAGAAAATTTCATTTCCTGTTTAGAGAGGGCCATGGATTCAGACTCAGACGACGGGGGTGGGTTGCTATTGAAATATTAAAAAAATTATCACAAAAGGAAACATTTAGAGAATACTGTGTGAATAGATGCTAGACTGAATCTTGATGATTACAAAGATATAAAAGAAAAGAAGATTTTTAAAAAGTGCAACACAATAATTTAACCAAGGAGTCCATTATTTAATGAAGGATGCATATCAAAGATAAAGTTTGAATAAAGTCTGAACATTTTTAATTGTTTGAAAAATATGTGGTCGACAAATATGTGCTAAGTTGTAGAATCGTTAATTCTTAGCAAAAAATAAGATTTTCCCTTTTCATTTCAGAATCCACCCTAGTCAGTGACGACACAGTGTTAGGGGCGTACGGACCTGGGGCAAGAGACACAAAAGTTAAAAACTTGAGGAGGTCAGTATTCTATTTATGACACGGTTTTCTTTCTTTCTTGTTACACTGGTATACCTTTCGGTGACAGATATTGATCACACATACACTTTAATGAATACATTGTATTAACAGGTACTTAAGATTTCTGCATAAAGCTACAAATCAATTGTACTGAAAGTTTATGTGCGTTTATCTAATTTTGAAAATTCAGTATCACTGCTTTGGTTATATAAACATTCTACAAACAAAATTGAGAGTGAGTACAAAAAATATTTTAAAATGAATCATACGCACCAGTTCACTTACATCAACAACAATTTTTAGTACTAAATTGATTACTATTTATCATTAGTATATTTCTTTGTTGTCAACATTTTTTAAGATGTTTTTGCTTATATCGACATCCCAAAGCTCAATATTCTTAACAAATTACATAAACGACATAATGTCCTTTGTTTCATGCTATACCAGAGAATGTGTCAAGATGCTTGGTGAAATTGACTTCCAAAAGGCATACAAGTATTTACGTGAAGCTCGCTACTCCAAAAGTAAGAAGGAGAAGTCGGAGAAAGAAATAATGGACGGCCTCGCCAAGTACGTGAAATATCCGGCCGACTGCTTCATCGTGGACCAACTTCTCTTTCTCGAGGAACAAGCCAAGAACAACAGCTGATGGAGGAGGAGGAAATCCTTACCAATACTTGTTGTAGTTTTGTTAATAGGACATAGCTCTTTTACAAAGAAGATACTTAGATACTTAATTATTGTACTTAGATTTGAAGTACTTAATTAAAAGATAAATGCTTAGTAGTATTTCTTAGTTTTGATGAGATAAATTATATTTGTAACATTTGTAACATAGAGTAACCACTCTCCTACGAGAAAATGGTGTAAGTTGTTCTCATTATAGTGAGTAAAACACTTTAAAAACATGATTCTGCTGAAATAGAGTATTTCAGTTTCAGTAAAATGATGTTTCACTATTTTTATTTTATAAACTAAACTCTCAAGTCCAGCAGAGCAAAAAAAGAAATCTAAACACTTTGAGTTTGAATGTGAAGAATGAGGGAGAAGGGAGGCGGGGGGGGGGTACTATGCTTTTACATTATAGATGACAAATTCATAAACGGTCAACACAAGAGGTTTACTTGTGAGGGACTTGTGTAGACAATGTAGCATGTTATATTTTAAGCACATCTGTTAAAATGATCACACAGAACTTCATGTCCTTTTGTGTACATAAGACAAGGGAGGATATTATTTAACAATGAAAGAAAAAGGTTCAGATGAAAAAGTGTATTTGATTTTACTATGATAAGGCTGTGCTTTTGAAGTATTCTCATTTAAACTGGTTTCAGTTTTGTTTTAAGACAATTGCCAGATGAATAGCTTTCAAATTGTTATCTTATTATATATATTATGTTCAGATTCAGAGTTTATTAATCATTCTTCAATTTTTATCTGAAAACAAATTTATTTATCTGATAATTGTTTATTTCTGTCTCAACCTGCAATAATGGCAGATGGTAATATTTTTTTGTTTTGTGATATTTTCAAGTTGAAGATTTCAATTTCATAAATCATTATCAATCATTCCATCCCTTTGATGTAAGTTTTGTACAACCCGAGTTCTTGTGATGAAGTGCACGCTTTTTCTCCTGGCTACAAATATTTTCGTGTTGATCTATTTATTTCTTATTTTTGTATTCATTTATATCATAGATATATTCTGTAAAAAAGCATTTTATTTATAAAAAGCTACGGTTGCAAACAGAAAGTGTTACAATTATTGTATTGTTAAATCTTATTGTTTCATTTTCACGACTAACATAATGTAGTGTTTGGGTTGTTTCTGCCATTCCACTTGGAGTATATAATTTATCTTGTTATTGTTTACTGGATTAAGAGACTTTAAAAGTTTTAATTTGATGTAAAATTATTGGTTTTTAGTTGTAAATGATTGAATTTAGATTGACTATCAAAATGATTTGCTATTCGACTATGTTTCCTCTCAATGAATTGATCTTTACCAGTCTTTGTTTCTCAAAAAGTGATTTATTTTTGAAAATTGTACGTAAGTAAATAGTTTGTATTATCGACCTGAAGAAAATGAGTCGTGTATATCATGAGACATGGAACGTACAACAAGAGGTAACGTGGGATTGGGTTGAATGGCAAATAGATTCATCAAATGAAATAACTCAGATGTTGATTATATTTATCATCTTTCTCTTGTTTTTGATAATCAGTACCCTATTGAAAAGAATAAATAGCTCTCATTTTATAGCATTTTATTCTCTGCATACGGACGTACATTCACATCATCTCTGCAAACATTACTTTTTTTTTCTGCAGGACACCGCTTTCATGAATTTCCCTTTTTTATTTAGAAGGGCAACTTCAGTGTGTTATTTATTTTCTGTACTTTGTTAGCTTTTTCTCACTGCTATGATCCCAATAAGGAATGCAATCACAGTCTTTAATTCCTTGTTAAGGTTTGGAGCTTTCACTTTAAGCCCTTTTTAACACAGAAAGATTAAAGATAAAAGGCAGGACCTCCTTATATAGTTCATCTCCAATAGGACTTGAACCCACACAGCAAAATCAAGCCATATAAACTTGCCCCTACAAGGATTCGAACTGTGGACATCTGTGTCATGGCGGGCAAGTTTTTCTACTTCTAGACCGCTAAATTTCTTTTTACTTTGCAAGAATGGTGTCAGTCTTTCCATTTATGGTTCTTCAAAGAGAAAGTTTTCAACATTTTTGAAGCGTGGTAAATTCTAAGAAAACTTAATCAAAGAATGTTGATGGAGACCATACATTTGAAATGACATGTCAAATTATGAAAGGATAAAGGATGCTATCCTGGTGACTTCTGCTTATTATTTCTTGTTTTCTAACTCAACAAACTATCGTCTTACATTTTCCCCACCACTGTATGACCTATGATATCGTGTCAAGGTGGTCTCTTCATACAAAAAGAGATGAAAATCATTATTAAAGTACCGGTACACTAATACGTCAAACTAGAGACTTTTGTCTCTTTAACATCCTTTCGATATCACAAAAGTTTATCAAGATCGTTACTTCCAAGCTATGTTTTTCTTCCTTCCTTGTCAAAATGTATTCTGCTTATCACCAAAAATATATCGCTTTTCATTTCTGAGCAGGCTGCATTGAAATGAGATGTTCTCTTCTTGATGTTGTTTTTGTTGTTGTTGTCGGATCTAAGTCTAAGATCAAAAAGTGAAACAGATGTAACTCAGATTTGAATTTTGTTACTGAATCATTTTTATTGCTTTGTAATAGTGAAAATATTTTTCTATCATGTAAATATTTATCATCAGATCTTGATTTAGTTGACTGTTATGAATCATGCTAACTGTGCATTATTAAATGTGGTAATCTGCTTATGAATAATTTCCGTCCATGCTGTAATTGGAATTAATAATTAAAACACAAGGTATCGACCTTGTTATCATTGCCACTTCTTACAAACATTGACAAATCTTTAAGATGCATACGACATGCATATGTGCTTTTTATAGATTACATTTATATTTAAATGCTCTTCTCATTGTTTTAACATAAGGTAAGACATTGTGTGTTTATCTGACTAACTTAAATCTCTAATAGAAAATATACCAGCTTTTGAGCCAGTGACTATGCCAAGTTTTTATTCTTTTTATGTTTTTTGTCTTAAATTTGCAATATTTTATTTTATTAGAAAAATGTTGTTTTGTTTCATAATTAACAAACAGATTGTACAAATGTTCACATAGTTCTTCAAAAGAGAAATTGCAAGTATTAAGACTCGGGTATTTGTCTGGTATTTCTTTCGTATTGTTTGCTCATGTTGCATTCCTTGCTCAAAATGTGTACCATTGTCTTCTCTAAGTCTTAGTGTCAGATTTTAGAGAATAGAGATAATGAAATGAAAAATATTTAAAACAATCTAAGAATACTTAAGCATCTATAATCAATTTGATTGAAATGCTTAACACATGGCTACGATGTTGTGCCATTTTAACTAAGTATATATTGTCATGTTTCGTTGTTGATATTTCATACAATTTGAGAAGTATTTTCAATTTTTTTTTTTCTCTTCTTATTTTATCAACATCACTCAACAGATTAAATCCCAAATTCCCTTTTTCACTGTTGACAAGTAGAAACGGTGGGAAACATTACAAAAACACATTGTACTCAGGTAGGTACTTTGATTTTATTCATGATTTTATTATGTGGCTTTACTTGCTCTCAATTTAAATACTTTGAAACTAGATAACTTCCTTACCTTCCTGTTCAACGATTGTTTTTCGTCCGTATACAACAAGCAGTAGGTATTCCTCCTTCCTGTTTGATGATGCAATGCAATGTCTTGATTCTTCACATGAGCATTATAGTGACAAATGGAGAGATCTCGCCTCGCGAACAAGTATTCATCAAATTCACGGATTTGTCAAAGCAATGAAAAAATCCTGACTGCATTCCTTCTTTATCCTTGTCATGTATTTGTCCATTGTCAGCCTGTTTCTCTTGTCCCAACGTGTACCAGAAAAACTTGCTGCATTGTACAATTCTCTAATCTTCTATAACTATAATCTGCAATTGTTTTCTAATTGTCTAAGAATTTAAAACTGATGGCCCCTTAAAAACAGAAAACTCCAAGCAATTCTGAAACAAATGCAAATTCATTCGGGATTGAGTCTCAAGTGAAAAATTAATTGAATACACATTAATATTTGAGTTGAAGAAAAATAAACCCACGTAAACTCTCATCATCTATACAATGCCTTCCAGATGTGGTTCAATGCACGTTGAAGCACAAATACATTTCCTGTTCGAAGAGCTGACATTCTAGAATTCATCAGTTTGATAGAGCATTCCAGAATTGATCGGTTCAGTTTCATGTGATGACTATTTAAACAATATTAGCAGGAGTATTGATTAATTATAGACGTGTTCATTCCTAGTGTGTAATTCATGTACAGATTGTGTAACGTGTATAAAACAATCTGCTTTGTTGGTTTTATTAGTTTATTAAAAGAACGTGCAACAGTAATAGTAATTCATATGAGGGGAGTTATGTAGGACGCACAATATGTATGGAGACATACCATTAACTAATACTGTATATAGTCACTTCATGTAAAC
>JAULCB010245430.1:0-12677 GCA_032358575.1 Dendronotus rufus
CATTTATTACTACCGCTCATAGTAAGGGAGTGGGCGGGGCAGGCATGCCTCTCCTCGCATCACGCGCTCAGTCGCGGTGGGCTTTGCGATGCCTGCCGGAATAGAGAGCCTATAGCGATTGCTTTGTCTTGGTGAAATAGCATAGAATATTATTTTTAGTAATCTTCTGTAGATTGTCGTGTATCAAGTAGGTACCAAAATTCGCCGCACTCGTGATTTGTGACTGTGACCAAAAATAGAATATTATATCTTATCTGTGGACTAATATTATAATCTTCATAATAGAAGGCGGACCAGTATACATACAGAAACAGAAACTGGACACACAGACTGGACAGCAAACTATTTATACGCTGCTCTGGTGGTAAACAAACATCGGTCACATGACTTTCAAAATGGAGGGTGGTTACGGCGAGAATGAACAACTTCTGTCTCAAGATAGTTGTGAAGGTGCTTCTATTCAAAGTGAAACTGTGCCCGATGTAACTTTAAAAAGTGCGAAACAAGCGCAAAAGGTTTGTTAAAATGAAAACAATTTTTGCTTGATATCTTCTGTTAGAAACGCCTATCTATCTATCTGGGTTAAACTTACTTATCTAGATCTTGGACAACACCGTCTCCAATGAAGATTAGAAGAAGGCTTGATTTGATTGACTAATTAATATTAGATTTTCAAAGAAATGTTATGTTTCTATTTTCCATTGTTTTGTACACACTTAGTATTTCATTATAAACCCAATTATGCATATTCATCATACTACAACTAACTGGGGAAATACGAGCAAGGTAAATGAAGCCACTTATTTTAGCAGAAACTTGAACTTGATGCAAATTTAGGTTGTTTTGTTTTGTTATCTGTTGGCCTTTATATTATATCATATTCACAGTGTTAGCATACAGCCCCATATAGAGTCTCGAATGGTAAACCAAATACATGCCCCAATAACCTAATAACAATTCTTGATATCTTGTAGTAAAACTAATGGATGTAAAGAGTTTTTATTAAACTCATTACTCAGCTGCTAACCACACACATTTTACTGTTGCCTTAGTGTTGTCTCTCATTGATTTGGAGTCTAATGCAGATTGCGGAAAATGTGTGATTTTATGGATTCCATCCTCCGTGTGTGGGAGGATGCGAGAATAGACCCAAAATATGCCTACTGCGTGTCGTAAGAGGCGACTAAAGGGTGTTGCTGTCCGTGGTTTCTACTTCTCTTCTTGGTTAAAGTGGCGGCATCTTATCCCCCACTCGCTTTGTCTTCTGTCCTGCTCTCTTTTGTCAACTCTTATCCCTGCCCCAGCTCCCTCATGTGTTGTCTATTGTCCTTTTTTATGAGATGATTTTTCTTTTTTTTCTGTAAATCATCTCCGATTGATGTTTGTTGTGTATGCATTGAATGTATGTATTCCCATGCCATGTTAGATAATGTTATTATGATGTCAATGTTTGTTCGATGTATGTTGTACTCTCTTCACACAATCTACTTCTATTTCTTTTAACTCAAACTATCAGCTTACTTTTTCGGCCCTTTTATGATCCTTGGTGGTCGACGAGCCGTAAAACTCTACAAACAAACAAACATGGATTCCATGAGTCTTGAGTGGGTAACATTTGAAATTAGTTTGGAATATTGATTCCATTGAATCAAACGTGTAAGTAATTATACTTGATCTATTTTTGTGATGAAATTTGTGTCATGCATTCAGTGATTGAATTAACATGGTATTTGTTTTGTATTTAGAAAGAAACTAGGCATTGCTCAAATGGTCAGTGCACTTGCTTACCACTGGGCCATCCTAAGTTTGAACTCCGGCAGAAGATGCATTTTTAAGACTTGACTCAGTCATGTGTTCAAGTCCCAAAATGCAGACTACCTGCTACAAAACAGAGGTGCCACCTGTGTTAGGATCTAAATTGTTACAACGTGCAAACTAATGAAAAGAAAGTTATTAGACGTCTTCCAGGTTAGCCGCATTTATTGATAAAATATTGATATAGTCTAAAACTCTAAATTGCTATTTTGGTAAAAATCAATGAATATATCTTATTTCCTTTTCTTTTCAGCCTTCTAAAACGCATCTTATTTTGGCAATTTTAGCATGTGTCCTTGGCAGCCCATTCCAAATTGGCTTCAATACTGCGAGTCTCAATGCTCCACAAGAGGTTAGTATTGACTGTATTTCAATTATTTTTTATGGGCTTGAATTACCACACTTTTGTAATAAGATAGCATAGTTCCACTGAATGAATATTCTTATCAAAAGCAAAAATAATGATAAATATTAAAACTGGTACCTTTTTCGCCGAGAATAGCTATTGAAGAGGTACAAAGTTGCTGATAATTTTGTAATCCTTTTTATTGACTTACTTGATTTTGCTAGAGGCGAGAGGTCATCCATTCTTGGAACCCTAACCTTACCTCTTATCATATGATGGGATACTTGAGAATTATGAACTGTAATGTTACACTTTTTATTTTATGTTTTCACTTTTTGCAGAACATTTTTTGCAAAGTGTATCAAGTAATATTTGCTTGCATATTATATATATGTTCCAGCTTTGTTGTTAATTGATCTTTTAATATATTTTTTTATAACAAATAGCTGTGCACCTTTCAATGGTAGAGTATTGGTGATGAACATTACTTCAATTAGATATTCATAACCAGACTTTTCTTAATTCTCACATCTGCAGATCATCAAGTCATTCTACAATCAGACATATCATTCTCGTCACAATGAGAGTATGCCCGATAGTTTGCTCACAATGCTATGGGCAATCACGGTGGCAGTCTTCTGTATCGGTGGGATGATTGGTGGAGTGTTGTCTTCCTATTTATCTAAAAGATTTGGCAGGTAAGTAACGTTTGGACAGCACAGAATAATCAGACCAAGAAATATTTAATGAAAAATCTTTTACAGAATTGGTTTTATTCTTTTTCTTTTCTCAATGATTTAACAATTAAGTTTGATTTAGATATATCAGAGATGCATTTTGTATAGATTTAACCTTTATAATTAATTGTGGCTATAAAAAATTAAGAGAGAGAAAGAGAGAATTGTATTGAAATTTATCAAGAATATTCTGTTTTATTTGTCTCAAAGGAAAAATATTCTTCTTTGGAATAATGCCTTGGCATTTTTGTCTGCTGGTATGCAAGCTAGCAGCAAGTATGTCCCATCTTACGAGCTGTTGATAGTAGGTCGAGTTGTTAGTGGTATCAACTGTGGTAAGTTGTAAAACATGAGTACTATGTAAATCATACAAAACCCTAAACCAATCAGTGTCAATCGACTAAACAAATTATATGGAGTTAGTGCAGTGCACATATAGTCAAACTGTCCGCGAAGCCCTGTTTTTGTATTGAATAAAAGATATGAGCTAAGATTTCCATTTCCTGTTTTGAAAAGAGTTTATTCTGCAAGATAAGAGAAATACCATACTTCTAGTTTTAAGAGAAAACCAAGTTTTAACTCGAAAGCTTTAGACATGATTGAAAAATACTCAATCTTTCATGTTCCTTTCTAAAATATTCTTTATGATTTTAGGGTGGTTTAGAACCTCAGGTTATATATTATAAGTATTAAGGTCAGTAATATGTAGGATTCAACCATGAGAATTGGTGATGATATTGAAACCTTTATAGTTGCAATTAAGACTATTCAATTATTCAAGAACCGTATGCTGTTAACTGTTATATAATGATAATGTACACTTATAGTGCGCTCATATCCCAGGTAAACTAGGCTCTAGGCGCATAAGACGAAAGAATATCTGCAATTTATTGTGCAGATGTAGAATACAGCATAGGTTTTTTTATGTTGAAATTAAATGAAGCGATAAGTGAATAACAGTAATTACTATAACATTTAAAAGCTTCCAAGGTGATAACAGTCTTGTTTTATTGTTTCCATTTAAGGTTTGAATTCAGCTATTGCTCCCACATACCTTGCTGAAATTGCCCCCATTTCTCTGAGAGGTTTTTGTGGCACCTGTAATCAATTGGCAATAGTTTTTGGTGTCTTGACAGCAGAAGTTATTGGAAGTGAGCAGCTGCTTGGAACAGAAGATCTATGGCCCTTTGTTTTAGGCAAGAGACCCTTTTTTAAACTTGATTTTGATTTCATTTATGTGTAAATGTATTTTTTCTGAATCTCTTGAAAGTCTGTCAGTCACTCTTTGTGTATGTGTATGTGTGTCAATCAGTCTGATTGTCTATTTGTATGAATGTGTATGTCAGTGATGATATTCTTCCACTGAACTCTAAAAAACTCGCTATGTTTTGTCATACAGCTTGCCACACAAACAATGAAAATAATTACACATTAGTATATATAATATGGTGCATTTTGTTGATTTTCTTCTTTTTTTGGTTGGCCCTCACAAATTTTTGTTTACTGGAAAACTATCCGTGTTTGGATAGGCTCGCCCACTCCTCCATTTACTTGCGCCTGGAGAGTCTATTAGGTCGAATACGATATTTCAAACATGCTGATCAATTTGGAACATGTTTAAAATTGCACTACTAGAATGTACCCATTTTCTTCCCATAGCCGCCGCTGCTGTCCCTGGTGTGTACAGTCTGTTAACACTCTCTTGGTGTCCAGAGTCACCTAAGTACTTGATGCTTTCTGAAGGAGATGAACAGGCTGCTCGGAAGGGTATGGAAAGCTTTTTTTATTTTCTAAAGCGTAGATGGGAAAATGGAAAATCTTCGAAAAAGGACATGCTCACTTTGATCATTTTCATCGCAGCTTCTTGCAGCATCATTTTATTTTCATTTCTATCAACATAATATAGGGTGGGCTTTAAAATCTTCCCAGACTTTGTCACTCATGATAACAATAACAACAACTCTCTGTTTTTCTTGCATGGTGGAAGACAAAGAGCTATAAAAGTATTCTGTAGAATCAATGACACTGACTGGTATACTAATTGAATTACAGATTAGGATTTGAAAGATTCTGTCAATGTATGTGTCAAAGTATCAATGCACTAGATTATATTGTTATCAAATCAATAGAGATGATATGCACTATCAAAGCATGTCACTCATTATAGTCTTGTAATACTTCTTCAATACTAGTAACAGTGATAGTGCAATTGATTATATGATTTATAATCTGTTTATCACTCACATGTTTGCCTGAAGTATGCCAGATAGATAAATATGCTTGTCGAACAATTTAAAAGTAGGTCAATCATATCTTAAGTGGGGTTGTTGAACGCCCATGTTGAAATTTATAATCAGTTTATTTTATAACATATCATTGACACTCCTCTTTTTGTATCCGAATTCACACCTCTTTATATGCCACTTATCAATCTGTTAGGAGATAAGCCGTTATGTTCACATATTACATCAGGATGGCGTGACTTGTAAATATTGATAAAACACCTGGCATTAATTTTCTTCTATGATATATACATTTATGTATTCGCTGTAGTTTTCGGCATCACCGCTTGTTTGTCTCAGTGGTTGCTGCAGCACACTTACTTCCACACACATCTCTCTCTCCATTCATTTATGTTTTTTGTCTTTTCAGTCACTCCATTTAATCTTAGATTTGTGAGATCATTTATGTTAGAGATACGATGAAATGTTGGTGGCCATCCAATTCTTCTCTTCTTTTCAATCCTTCTGGAAAGCAGTAGCATGTGTGTTGCATGGCATTGTCAACATGTTTCAGTTTCTTTATTTAATTTTGATGTTACAGAGCAGTTTCGGTCTAATTTAATATAATTAAAACTTATAAAGCCTATATTTGTTCTTCTGTCTGTTCACTGAATTCTTTGATAGAACCACATCTCTGCTGCTTTGAATTTGTTTTCATTTTTGGTTTTTGAGAGTCCAGGTTGGACATCAACACAACACTCTTGCCACAGTAAAATACATTTTTGTAAATAGGGAGAAACAGAAACTTTGATATTGATATTGATATCATGAGGATGTTGGTAATGAGTCAGAGATTTGGATCAGAGTATTAAGGTACTGGTAAAGATAACAGGGGGGACAAACTCAGATAATTGAGAAGTTTTGATAGGAATATCACCATAATCCATCTGAATTTGTGTATATATGTGTGTATTTGAATGATGTTTTTTTTTTGGTTATCTTTCTCTTTAATTTTGTTTTGGGGGGAGGAGGCTTTGTATATGAAATGAATGGAGACACACATAACCTCCTGGTGTACAGTTATACAGTTACAGTTATGTTTTTTTTGGGGGAGGAGGCTTTGTATATGAAATGAATGGAGACACATATAACTTCCTGGTGTACAGTTATACAGTTACAGTTATGTTTTTTTTCCCCATCGCAGCACTGGTCTGGTTCCGTGGCACGTCAGATGTCAGTGCAGAAATGGAAGTGATGAAGGAGGAACGACGGCAAATACAAACTGCTCGCAAGGTGAAAAAAGGAGTGTTGTACTTCACTATTTGTCAATGAAATAGATGAAGTAATAATGAGAAAAGAGAGCGTATATGGGAAGGGTAATGGCTTTGAGAGACAGATTAGAAATAAAATTCTTAAATGAATTATTTAACATTATTAATCGTTAAGTATTTTCATGTTAGCACAGTGGACTATAGTTTTTTATCTTATCTTTTGCTGATTTCAGTTTAGCTTTACAGACTTGTGGAAGATTTCACACCTAAGGAAGCCGCTTGTAATCTGTCTGGTTTTACAAATGTCTCAACAACTGTCTGGTATTAACGCTGTAAGTGAACACACGACACGACATGCTGAAATGTTTCAAGGGATATTTTGTATCATATTTTTTATTACTTTTGCTGATTGTTATTTCTCATTTAATTTTTGTTTGTTAAAGTTAAAGATACCAATCTATCAGATTTGCAGGATTAGACATACACTTAGAATAACAATACAATTGCTTTAGTCCATTCAGTTTTGTGTGTGAATATTCTCACTGTTTGTTTATGTATATATGCATGCATGGATGTGTGTATATGTATGATGTTCATTAAGAGATTGTTTGATATTTCTTACAAATGAATTAAAGATATATACTCATTATTCATCATTGCCATTTCTCTCATTGACTTACTTTTGGACATTGTTACATGTTTTTGGAAATAGGTGCTAACACACTATCACCAATGAAGAATTTCATATTTCTAGAACACAATCAACTATTTTGACTATCAACTTTTCTCATCTTATTCTATTCATACAGGTAATCTACTATTCCACCAGCATCTTCCATATGGCTGGCCTTTCCGTGTCGTTGTCTCAGCTGGCCACCATAGGGACAGGGTTGGTCAATTTCTTGATGACTTTTGTCTCCGCCTTGATCATGGATCGTGCCGGGAGGAGAACACTGCACTTGACGGGACTCAGTGGGATGTGCATATTTTCAGTGGTTCTCGTTCTCTGTTTGATATTTCAGGTAGTGTTGGTTTTCTTTTCAGCAGATCCGTATAAATCTTCAGACATTTGTATGATTTCAGACAATTTCAATTTAAGGAACTGCCTGAATTTTTCTTTTCTTTTTGCATTATTGATTGGAAGTCAATAGTATAATAGTCCCTTACCTGAAGACTGGACAATTTTGTGTTGGGTCATTTACACAGGTCTGTTTTCAGTCTTTTGATAAAATTGTCTTGAACAATGAATGACCTCTAGTAGTGTGAGTGTATGATCACTTGCTTGTCGACAGTTCTTGATACAAAGAAATTCCGGCACAGAAGCTGGACCCTACACTGATGCGGTATAAAATTACACAGATAAGAAAGAACTTTGAGTTTATTTGTATGTTATCTAACAAATTATGTTATATAAAGAAATATACTCTTCAATCTCAAACTCAAATCGTTGACATCTGACTGTTGTATTCAATAGCAGTATGTACCAATGTTATTTCTTTATTCAAGCTCAGCTCCATCTAAAATATGTTCATTCTCTTTTTTTTCCTAGAACTCTGTATCCTGGTTGTCTTACATAAGTGTGGTAGCTGTCGTTATCTACATCATATTTTTTGCTACAGGACCGGGTAAGGAAACTCGATTTTAAGAATAAAGGCAATTAATCATAGAAATGAAATATTGTTGTTGTAGTTGTTTCTGTTGTTCATTTTCCTCTTTTACTTTTACCCATCCACCATCATGAAAGCTTTTGAAAGTCCATTCTGTTACCATTTAGAAAATCAAATTTCCTTTCTTGTAATCTTAGTTTCCTTCCTTGAAAGCTATCAAAGGGTAGTCCAACCCATTATAACGGCAATAACAGGTGTAGAAAGTGCCTCAAATGCTTTCTGTACTCAAAGAAAATGGTTCAGGATGAATTAGCATGCTAATGCTAAGGGATAAATGATATATATATGTAGAGTCACTATGGGTGTGGATATAATATACAGACCATAAATCCTCACAATCCTTGTGTAAGAAATATCTTCTCTCCTCATGTTATGGTATTGAACCTTTTCTTTCTGTATATTTTTTTCCTTGACAGGTTCGATTCCTTGGTTTATTGTGGCTGAGATGTTTGAGCAGGGTCCTAGGTCGGCAGCTGTCAGTATATCTGTGGTGGTCAACTGGTTCTCCAACTTCCTTGTAGGACTAACCTATCCGATTCTAGAGGTAATTGTTTTCATCATTGTTGTAGTGGTTTAAACTTTTCACATCGCACGTACCTCAGTGTGTATATTCCCTCACTGCACAATATTCTGAAGTGGAAATTTATTGCAGACTCGCCGTTTTCGGGGTATTTTATAAAAAAATCGTTAAAGTTCTACTTTATCCATAGCTGTAAAAGTGGTAGAGTAAAGGCTCTACTTGCAATCACTTGCCAGATAATCATTGCTGTTCCTTTCCTTGTATTGGTTGTCTCCTGGTTGGAAAGCCCCACCTTTTTTTTACAATATCATCAATCATGCTACGTTGTCACACTGCTTTGGTCCACCTGGCGTTGATCGCTGGGAAGAAACAACATTTAAGGGCTAGACTAGCAACACGTACACATACATTCGGGTTCCTCAAAAGAAATCTAAAGCACAGCCCCATCACCTGTAAACGAAATGCTTATCTAGCTCTGGTAAGATCGATGCTAGAATATGGAGCCGTAATCTGGGACCCATACCTTCAAGAGGACATCAACAAATTGGAACGAGTCCAGCGACAAGGTGTTCGGTTCATAACAGCGGACTACACGTCCAGAGCAACTGGGTGCGTTACGCAAATGCTCCACGAACAAAACCTCATGGATTTAAAAGAGAGGC
Organism: Dendronotus rufus; assembly: GCA_032358575.1. Lineage (NCBI taxonomy): Eukaryota > Metazoa > Mollusca > Gastropoda > Nudibranchia > Dendronotidae > Dendronotus > Dendronotus rufus. The sequence goes on from JAULCB010245430.1 coordinate 9,241, forward strand.
GAAAAACCACCAGACTGGTCTTCATGTGTACAAAATTGTTAGGGGCCTCATACCAGCTATTCCACCAGAAGAATTCCTCGCACCACAATGACCCAAACGGAAAATTCGAGCACAAAAATTCAATGATCACGTAACAAACAACATGTTGCAAATAATTCAGAATGTTTTAGTCTACCTCCTTCACACACTCAAAATTACAGACACTCATTTTTCGTTCAAACAGTCATTGACTGGAACCATCTTGATGAATTCACAATCAACCAACCAACTGTTGAGTCCTTTAAAACCCGAATTGCAAATTGCACCATTAGTAATTAGGACTATTTCTACCTTCCCCATGTGTGTGTAATTATCTATTTTGTAAAGACCATCCAGTCTATAATTTGGATCGCTGTATGATGCCAAAAGTGTACACATCCAGATCCAGATCCAGATTCACATGTGTGTGTAAGATATTTTATGCTGTATAGCATTGAAGTGTGTTGTTACATGTCACTATTGGGGGATGGCATGCCTGTCCCCATATTATGAAAAGAGACTTAGTGCGGTCAGTGCGGCAGAGCTGGCCTCAAGTAGTCCCTTTACACAAAATACAGGGATGTTTATATGGCCACCCCCCGAAAACAGGTTACAACTAGATTCTCCTATACTCCTTAAAACCAACTACAGTGGGCGCTGCATTCAATGAGAAGTCGGCTACGGTGAGGCCAGTTGAAATCTCTGTAATGCGACTTTTCGTTATACCCGACGTCGTGTATAACGAAAGGTTGCATAGAACGAGATCATGTCGTCAGTCCCGACGACCTCGTTGAATCCAACCCACTGTATCAACGTCGACTGTAACTCTAAGATTTGACCAGCCAATTGGAAAGCTTATTGCATAAAAAACAACAACCCACAGACACAAATGAAGAAGACAACATAAAATGATAACCATGCATATATTTAGCCGACAGCCTATAATAAAATCTATGTAGTTTTTAACTGGACTGGTGGGAAAGCGTAAACAATTACCTAACTTGATATCCGACATCGTTGAAAACTGTTTTCCAGTACCATAGGTGAATGTAAAGATGTATTTATTGCATTTTTAAAAAACGTATTTGCACGGCCCAACTGGCTGCATAGAGCGCCTTTACTTTATGTAGGTGAAAACTCTGTTCATGCTATAACCAATGTATGATTTAAAAAAGTTGAGAGCGGTGTGAAAAGGTTAATCTAACTATTTTGCTTATAAGATTGCACTTCCGTTTAGTTACAATTTACCTGTGATCTGGATCTGGATCTATATGCTGCAGAAAGCAAGAATGACATATAGAGCAGTCATCTATATATATAGGACAGTATTTCTCAAGGTTTAGTGTGATGAATAATGCTGCCTCTTGGTGCAACTACACACTAGATTGATTGAATTGCATAATATGTCATATTTTAAAGCTTTCATTTATGTAAGGAATCCTTACATTTGTAAAAAGTAAAATATCTGGTTAGAATTACAATTTATCATTATTTAAGTCTCTCTTTTTTACCTTAAACTTTATTTAGACCTGGATATGTCTAGATCTAAATTACAAATAACTTGAGTCTTTATCATGGCCATAAAATGTTGGATTAAGAATTATTCGCTATCTTTTAAATTCATATCATTTTACTTTTGCTCCCTTGAGAAAAAACACAATATCAGCCATACATGTTCCCTCCATCTCACTCATACTACTGTTTTGATTTTAATAGAATGAATTTTTTTTTTCTTCTACAGAAAAGCTTCAAGAGCTACTCCTTCCTTCCCTTTTCGGGAATGCTTTTTTTCTTTTGCATTTTTACCTACTTTTTTGTGCCAGAAACCAAAGGTAAAACTATTTCAGAAATCACAATGATTTTCAAAGCGCCTGATACTGATGCTGATAGTAATGTAAATGGCCACAGATCAACTGATTTTGAAAAGACTTCTGAAGAATTACCATTGTTAGCAGAGACATACTACACTGACTGAGGAGAGGAAAATTATCACTCTCTCTCTCTCCCTCTCTACATTATAGAAGGGAGATATCTCCACACAGGGAATAACTTGCAATGTTTTTCATGTGGAATTCATATGATAGAAATAAGATATCAAAGGACAAACTTTCAGAAAAAAACACACCATGAAGAGGGCAATGTATGGAGAAGAGTTAGAAGAAGTGAACTGCATAATGTCGTTCTTATAGATCTAATACACTGTATGCCTGCCATTACTTAAATCCAATCATGCTGTGAAATGATTAGTAGAAATAATTAGCCCGAAATAAGCCAGGAATTGAAATGTAATAATTGCAAATTAGATTTATAATGCAATCAGAAGGATAATCTTTAGATACAAAAAAATTAGATAGTCTTATTATTGACTTCAAAGCACTGAAAACACGAGTCAGGAGAAATGGGAGAAATGGTATTGCATTTCTCATCAGGTTCATAATCTATGTAGATGGAATTCTTAGACACTGGTTTTGGACGCGTCTCCATAATTTATCACAAGGATTCCTGCTAGGATTGGTTGGAGGCAAAGTAGTCGATAAGCCTTGTTGGGTTTCATTTTTCTGTGTTTCCTATCTGCTATCTCTAATTACTTCAGGGAGGGGGGAGGGGTTCTCAACGTATTACCAAATATACGTCAATATTCTCTCTTTACATAACCAGAAAAAAAGACAGTGATACTATACCAAAAGAATTGTTAGACTATAATATGTGTCCTACTATCAGCAGAATAACTTAGCTTTGTCTATGATTAACTTCTTGGACATGAATCGAATTATTTAGTGACCTGCCATCAGTCTGTAGAATGGTCAGAACAGACTATTACCTTTGATGGGATTTATCCAATTTTGATTTTATTACGTCTTTCAAGATTCTCTCAACAATGTGGGCCTGGTTAGGTTCTCTCATTCCTTCATATAAATGAGAGGTAACACTAAGGCAACATAAAGTTTGGGTGGTTAGCAGATGAGTAATGCATCCTGTGTATTGCTCATAGCACCATTCAAGAATGGGTACAGTGGGCTGATCACCTGCTTGTTTTAGTTCTTGATCCATAGTATTTACCAGCTCTCTGTTTTGTCAAAGGTCGTTTTGGGGGCATCTACCTTATTCACCATGTAAGACTGAGCATGGAACTGGGTGCCGACACTTCGCAAGCCGTAAAATATGGCAAATGGATAACAAAACAAAACTCACACTTATCGATGTATCATTTATTATTGGTGATATATATCTAGGGTGGAAAACAATTTAGCAACGGCAATCAATACAAAAAAGGAAAAGCCGGTGAAAATGCCAATTCACTGTCATATTAAATGCTTGGTAAAAGAAATTGATATTATGTAGATGACTCATTGCCAAATAAAAAGTCAGAAATCTGTCATGGCAAATCACTGCTCTATCCTTGATATAGCAGAAAAACT
>JAULCB010245541.1:0-12676 GCA_032358575.1 Dendronotus rufus
TCTTGGGATCATAACAATGCAGAAAAGAGAAGTGTATGGTTATTTTTAAAGAAATTCGGCTCGAGGGTGTATACTCCTCATCACTTTGGAAAGTTTTCTGTGTACGAAATAGCATGTTTTTTTTAATTACACACAAAAGTAGTGGGCAGAAATGTGTGGGATTGTTGAGTTCATGAATACAAAATGGGTGGCTAAAATGTCATCTCGACGCATATGATAGTGATTTCAACCTTTTTTTGTACATTCCAAATACAATTTTCACACTTTGGTAGATATGAATAAATGAATCTATGTCATAGCCACCTCTAGAAGTCAAGGCCTTGTTTAGAATTTTTTTTTTTTTAGCATTTATATAGCGCTTATCGATAGTCATCACCATACTCTAAGCCTTCACAATGCAAAATTTATCTCCGGCGAAACATGTAACACATCAGACGAATCACGCTGCCTGTTAGTTAGTGTTAGGCGCCCGCCTTATACAATTATTTTGGACAAAGACAATGCCAGGACTGAATTTTACATCCATCTCCAATAGGACGAGGGAAATTGTGTTAACAAGTCTTTCGGATTCCCAAGGACTCAACGTCGGACCTAGTCAGGATTCGAATCGTGGATCCTTCGATCTCTAGAAGGATACACTGACCACTAGGCTGCCGACGCCACAGGCTAGCGTCGATGATAGGCCTGGGAGTATGACGGCCACAGTAGGCTGATCACCTGCTTGTCGTAGTTCCTGATCCACTGTATTTCCCAGCTCTGTGTTTTGTAAATGGTGGTTATTGATGCATCTACCTCATTCACCATTTAAGACTGAGCATGGAGCTGGGTACTGCCACTGCGAAATCGGTACAAGTTATTGGATGACAAACCAACACAAACCTAACCCTACCCCCGATGTTTGTGTTTTTCTGTGTAGGTGTTTGAGAAGATCATCTCCAAGACCAAACCGAAGGGAGAGAAAATTGACTGGCACGACTACAAGGCTATAGAGGAGGAGAAGAAACGAGATGGTAGGTTTGGAAGTAACTAGTAGATATTTGAATGGTTCTCATAGCCGTGTGGTTAGAGGCGTGAGGTATCTAATCGAGGCAGACTTGGTTAAAAACCGCCAGGTGATGAAAATTGTTTTTCTTTCTTATTTTATTCCCTAGGCTTTGTCTTTCGGCACTGCTCATTTATACTTCCAGCTAATGGAAACACTGCCCATATCTTGAATATCCTTGATAGTCCAGTGCCTAGCCTTGTCTATATTATTATCATATTTAAACGAAAATAACTGCCCGATTCGACGCATTTTAGATTATTGTACCGATAGCACCTCCTATCTACCGTCAGTCTTTGGTAGAAGGTACGTGAACGCATTATGATCAAGTGTCCAAGCCTGAGACAAAACGTCACCTCGGCCAGGGTTCAAGTTTGGGCTGAATTACTCGTTGGTTTATCAAGGGATTTGACCAGAGACTTGTTATTTAGACTGACCACTTGACCATTGCACGGCCCAGAATGAAAGCCAGGAATTATGTGTTTTGTCATGATGATAATATTGATAGGATTCCAAATCTGTCACCTTACTTGCTTTTAAACCAATGGAAACACTGCACATATCTTGAATATATTCCGTGCCTGCTCGCCACCTCATCTTGTCGGAATAAAGATTGCAATATTTTTTTATAATATCTGTTGTATTGTTTATCTCCCCCCACCCTCGCCCACAGGCCCAGGTGAGCAAGGTGAAGCCTACAACATGTCACCTGAAGAAATCAAGCTGAAACACACAGCATTTGGGAGCAATGGCTTCAACGGCCTGGCCAGTGACAAGATTTCATTGCACAGGGCCATCAAAGACATACGGCATGTCGAGTAAGTAGTGTGTGTGTGTGGGGGGGGGGGGAGGGGTTATTGCCTGCTGCAACACTCTCTCTCTGTCTCTCAATCTCTCTTTCTCTCTCTGTCTTGCTTAATGTGTTGGAATAGGTGTTAACTCAAGAACTTTCTCCTTTTGTTTAAATCTTCCACAGTTGCCAGAAACAGCAGTACTTGAAGTATCTTCCCACGGCAAGTTTCGTCATACCATTCCACAACGAGCACCTGTCCGTGCTGCTGAGGTCAGTCCACAGCATCATCAACAAGTCCCCCAAGGTACTGGTCAAGGAGATCATTCTGGCCGACGATTGCAGCACCAAAGGTACACCATCTCTCTCCCTTAACTTACAGTAGACAGTTCCTTACAGATTATTATCTGTAACTGTAAGATAGGACAGTATATTACAAAGCTTCTGTAAGGGAAACGAGACAGTAAAAACACTGAAACATCCAGTATTTTTACTGTCTGCTCGTCCCTTACAGAATCTCTCCCATTGTATCATTAAAGTAATATATCGACGGTGACAGTCGCTAACCGTGTAAGTCGAATTTGATCGTTTCGAGATAATACAAAAAAACAAAAACAAATTTCTACTCTTCTCAGACATACACGGATTGCGCCAATGAATCATTGGATTGCGCTGTCAAAATTGAATGTTCCAATGATGTTACACGGATTGCGATATGACTATTTGAAGCCTTTCTATTGGTTGTAGAGACAAGGTCGAGTTATAAGGCTATTTATAACAGTTCTAGTATGCAAATAAGCAAATAATTTTTCTTCTTCTATTTTTAGACTTACACGGTTTGCGACTGTCACCGTCGATATTATGTTTTAATGTCCAATATGTACATATGTTACCTATAGACGTGTCAATTGTGCAAGTATGTGTGAATTGCCTCTATGCAAATATAAAGCAAATAAATTTCTTTCTTGTATAGACAATAAAGATTTATTATAACTATTTCCTTTTTTGTTTTGTTTTTGCCTCCTTCAGCCGAAGACAAAAAGCCGCTGGATGACTACGTGAAGGAACACTTCACCAACGTGCTGGTGGTGCGTGCCGAGAAGCGCGAGGGTTTGATCCGAACACGCCTGATGGGAGCCAAGCATGCGACGGGGGAAGTTCTCATCTTTCTTGACTCACATATCGAATGCAACATCAATTTTCTGCCTCCTTTACTCGGTAAGTGTAAAGTGTAAAAAGTATCCATATATATTTCTCTCTGAATACTAATTCAAATTCAAGTAAATCGTCACATTTATAAAGTGCTCATACGCCAGTCTTCGCTCTAAGCGCTTCATGATACCATAGTTATTCCTGTAGACAAACAATGTACCAATAACACATCAGAAGATACATCATGCCGACTGTTAGGCGTGTAGACAATTTTTCATGCAAAGATACAACACACTGTCTGTATCCAGGGTGACCTTAGAATTTCTTATTGGTCTCAGGATAGGGTGAGGAAAGTTTTGTATACCATTGGCCTTGCCAGGATTCAAACCCAGGACCCTTTGATCACCGGGCGGATTTGCTGACCACTAGGCCACCCCCGCCGCATTGGTTTGAAAATCTTGTGGATGTTCATTAAAATGTGAAATCCTTCTTGATTTCTGCCAATGATTCGATGTAGTAATACTAAGATTAATTATCTCTGTAACTATTTCCACACGACAATCAGAGCCAATTGCTGAGGATTTCCGCACCGCAGTCTGTCCTTTCATTGACGTCATCGACTACAATACTTTCAACTACAGAGCTCAGGACGAAGGGGCGAGGGGGGCGTTTGACTGGGAGTTGTACTACAAGCGACTCCCTCTGCTGGAGGAAGACAGGAGACATCCCGCTAGACCATTCGCGTAAGCAACAAACACCAAGTCTTTTCTTTTTTCGAATAGCCAAAAATATGTTTCAACATTTACATAGAATACAAAATGATAAATATCAATCAGTGGTATTAGTACTAAAAGTGGTTACATGATAATAATGATGATAATGATAATAACAATAATAAAAGTGATGGTAACGATGTAGGTGGTGATGATCATAAAATAAAATGGTGAACAGTGAACACCACTTCTTATGTCCATGTGTTAACTAAGCATTGCCATTTATTTACTTACTGTGTAAACCATAGCGTGGAAAGCAGTGCACCCCTATTTGCCATTTGTTATTTACTCCAGGAACCCTGTGATGGCCGGTGGTCTGTTTGCCATCAGCAAGGATTGGTTCTGGGAGCTCGGGGGTTACGACCCCGGTCTGGAGATCTGGGGAGGAGAACAATACGAGTTGTCTTTCAAGGTAAACCCACGGCCTGTATTTCGTTCTATTTATCTCTTTGTTGATCTTGTATATCTGAGGTTTTTTAATTATATAAATGCCATTTATCTTGTATACCTTGGGTTGGTTTGGGGATTTTTTTCTTCTGTTTATTTATCTGATATATATCTGCCCTGGGTTTTTTAAATTCTATCTATCTTTTTGATATCTTATATTATCGTCGGTGCAAATGCCAAACCATGTACTATGTCGTTGAATCAAAATTTTACAGGAGAATCAAAAACAGCAAACATGAAGAAACAAAATACTGGTCTTGACGCACTGAACGAAGGTTTCAGAGTTACACTCCTTGGTTTTATGGCGTATTTTGGAACTTTTTAATGCTGTGTAATTTAAAGGGTCGAGAGAAGGATACCCATGCTTTTGGTACCCAAAAAAGTGGTCCAACATTTTTGGACTTACATGATTTGGCACGTTCACCGACAATAATTCAATTCATAATTTAATCTATTTTGTGTATTGTTTGCCATGGGCCGACTGAGAGAGCATGTCACTATGTCAGGACAAGCAATTGACTAGTCAGAGTGTAGATGATTAACATTAGAAACATTTAATACTGCATGTTTTTGATCATTTTGTCTCTTTATTCCGTCCCCAGCTGTGGCAGTGTGGGGGTAGGATGGTGGACGCGCCTTGTTCCAGGATCGGACACATCTATCGCAAATTTGCCCCTTTCCCGAATCCAGGCCTCGGAGATTTCATCGGGAAGGTAAGGAACTCTTCTCCACCTGGTAGAGAGAGGAAAATTGTGTGTAACCCAGTAAGGAATTTCCTATCTAGAGAGAGGGATAAATGGGGGGGGGGGGGGCTTTATATCTGTGGGTTGGTATGGATACTGACATTTAACCCATCATACTTATCTTTTGAAATTATAAATTGTTATTATTGTTATGAAAGATTTTTCAGTTATTCACGAAATTGTCTTAAAGCTACCATGTTCAACAGAAAAGCAAAAAAAATAATTGAAGAACTTATTTTGATTTTTGAGTGAAATTGTCACTAGGGCTATTTAAACTTATCATCGGTGTCATCCGCTAGTAACTAAAAGATATTGTTTTTACATTTCTTGTACCAAACGTTACATCATTACAAGCTTTGCATATCATTAAGGAGCAAGGGGGGGATGGGCTTGACTGATAGAAATGCATAAATTACAGTAAATTAATATTGATTGTTACACTCATTGCTGTTGAATAAATCCGTTTTTCTTTTGTCTCTCCTGTAAAATCTACTCACATACGTTTAAAGAGCGACACTGACGATACCGTATGTTACAATATTATAGATGTACATTTTTTACCTTTGTCAGAATTACAAGAGAGTGGCAGAAGTGTGGATGGACGAATATGCAGAATACATCTACAAACGCCGGCCTCACTATCGCAATCTGGACCCTGGAGATATTTCGGAGCAGAAGAAAATACGACAAAAACTCAACTGCAAGCCTTTTAAATGGTTCATGGAAGAAGTCGCGTTTGATCTGCCAAAGTTTTATCCTCCTGTGGAGCCACCGCCATTTGCATCAGGAGAGGTAGGGACCCCCCCCACAACCCCCATCCATCCTCCACCCATCCCCCACAACCCCCATCCATTCTCCACCCACCCCCTATGTAGGAATGGCAGCCAATGTCTGGTGGCATCCCATAGAACTGGATAGATAAATGATAGCATTTATAGAGCACCTATCCACGGTATTTACCATGCTCTGGCGCTTCACAATACCACAATTTGTCACTGTAAAACAAAAGACATTATATAACACGTCAGACGATATGTGCAGCCTGTTAGGCGCATTACAACTTTACGGACAGAGACAACATTGAACAGTACTTAAAATAATAGCATCCTTGCATAGATTGACAGATTTGGAGTCCCTCGGATCAGCTGTCTAAAGCATGACATGTAGTGATAGAAGTCAAATGGTCAGTGTACTGGCGCCTCCTTTTAGACGTTCCGAGTTCGAACCCCAGCTGATGAGAATCTTTTAAGGCTTTAACTTTGCTGTGTGATGTGTTCAAGTCCTATCGTAGACAGACTGTGAAAAGGAAGCGGTGCCTGTGCTATGACCTGAATGTGATGAGAAACAACAGGTTTACACTAAGACCTTTGAGAGACAAGTAAAATAAGTGAAACTCCTACAACACTTTTTGTTTATTCAATGAAAAATGTGTACCACCCAATAGATGAGTTGGTGGTTTATGTATTGTTTATCAATTATGTTTCAAAATTATTTTTCAATGTTTATGAAATGACAATAGTGTACCCATAGAACCGACAGCACACCAAACAAAATCAGTGGAGAAAGCAAATGCTACCTACTATAGTTAATTGTATTGTTTGTTTCAGATAAGGAGTAAGGGGAGTAAGCTGTGCATTGACACCCAGTACAGAGGCGCAGATCAGCGGTTTGAGTTACGGCCTTGTGTCCGAGATGCAGGAGGAAGTGGAGAGCAGGTGAGTGAGGCATCGTCGTAGCATCTGGTCATTCATCATTCACGCAAAACATCTTACATTAACACTTCCGTATGTTATGCAATTGATTCGTCTTATATGTATACTAGTTTATTTCTGTAGACGGCACCGTTTCGGGTTTAGAACTCTCATCAGTACAGATTGTTTCCCTTTACTTTTGGTAAAGGGGACAATATGACGCCGAAAGCATGAGAGATCTCAAGCTTTGCAAAATTTGCATACGAGAATAGCATAAATGCGATTAAGTATGCCTTCGGCAATTGTCAGAGTGCTCACCTAAATTTTCAAGATCATTTCAATAATATTATACTAGTTTATTTCAATCTAAAAGTTGAATTATCCGGTGCGTGATTCTTTACTTACATTTTATTTTCTAGGGAGAATCAAATGGCTAACAAATATGTGTGAGACACAAAATGATATTGGATTGTATCCATAGGATAAAGATATAGGATTCCAATGAGATATTGAGGATATATTTGAGTGGGCGTTTATTATTGCTATACCTTCTCTTCATTTTGCCTTTTCTTCTCACAGAAATTTGAGTTTACGTGGCACAAAGATCTTCGCCCCAAGAGAAGGACGCTGTGTTTTGACGCGGCCCAGAGCATCCCTAAGGCTCCGGTTGTTTTGTACAGTTGTCACGGAATGCAGGGCAACCAGCGATTCAAATACAACCTGGTGAGTAGGTGGGGGTCCAAAGTTAGGGTTAGGGTTGGGGGTTTTTAATTTAAATTATATCCAGGAATTGGTAGTGGATGGCCAAGTGGAGACGAGTGCAGCGAAATACACAAAAGTATTATAGAAAAAATGAATTAAAAGTATTGCTTAGTAAATTGATTGCGAGTGGGAAATTATGGATGATATAATATAATATTATTCATCATGAAAATCATTGCATCTTATCCATTATATTCATCAATTAAAAAGCTGTACAATTTAATCAATTTTATTTTCATATGTCCTTCCTTCCCCCCCCCCCCCCCCCATTTTTTTCCCCACCCTAATCAGCAAACAAACCAGCTACACCACCCCCTATCCAACCAGTGCCTGGACAGCGACCACGACACCAACGAAATCTTCATGAACCCCTGTGAAATCGAGGCTGCCTCCCAGAAATGGGTGTTTGAGGATTTGGACGAAGACGCCGTGCTCAAAGATTTTAAAGACAAGAGCAGATAATGATGGCCTGCTGTGTGTGTCTGATCCTTGTCGCCTGACGGGGCTAGTCTTGTGATTTTGTTGTTTTTCTACGCATCCATTTTATTTTTGGGTTGTCAAGGTCAAGGCTGGGACTGGGTCAGAGGTCACTGGCTTGCTTGCCAGTCGGTTTCTGTTTTTCTGGTCATGCGGTTTTATCTCGCCGCTGTCTGTCCCCCTCCCGAGTTTTCGTTTATGGTCTCTATTGAGGGGTGGATATAACGTTGTGTAGTTTTATCCCTGATTAAGGACTCTCATTATTATTTAAGAATTCTAAGTGCATTTTGCTCGTGATTATTTTCCCTATTCTTTTCAATTGCCGACTGACAGGATCATCGCATAGCCTGATTGTCCGTGAGAATGTAATCATTATATTGAGGATAAAAACAACCGCAAAACATTCCAACCGGGTGAGTTTGGTGCATATTTTTTCAGCTCATATATCTCGTCTCTTTCTTTACACACACAATTTTCAATTGATACAAATTGGTTCTATTATGCTTTGCCGTATACCGTTTTCATTATTGATGCCCAGTCTCAAATGGTGAACTAGGGAAATGACCCAATAACCATTTTTTTACAATATGCAGAGCTGGGAAATACTATGGATCAAGAGCTTTAAACAAGCAGGTGATCAGCCCACTATGCCTTCAATGTACGCAAATGAATTGAAGATTGATGTGGGAGATGATGATGTTGAAATCCTACATTCGGTGATTACGTGATAGCAACTTGTAACATATTATCATTGGTGCCTTTTCCACTGATGAATCGAAAAGTTTTCAAAACTGTAGATTTTGTCTCGACAAGGATTTAGCATTAAAATTGTAAAAACTTTAGGCGTGTCAGAAAATTTTGTTACGTCTAAAGTAATCCAGGGAAACTAAAAGATGAGTCCGAGTGGGCTTATACTTATTAGACATTTTGACAATTCCATACTTGTGTTATCCATCAAGGTTGATTTCTTTCCACAATCATGGAGGCATGTTTCATCCAGATCTTAAAGATCTATCTCTCTGTCTACCTATCTGTCTACCTATCTGTCTACCTATCTGTCTACCTATCTGTCTACCTATCTGTCAACGTATCTATCTAGCTGGCTGGCTGCAGACAGTACAGACTTGGTGTTTGACACCTCACCTCTTCAGTGCAGCTCAGCGCACCTACTTGAAGAATCTATCAGAACACAATGAAGAGTTCTCCAACCTGTGTGGGTGACAATACTTATCATCTATCTATCTTTTAATTACATGCTGCTGAATATAAATGCTCTCCTCATTCAATGAATAGAACTAGTCATACTTGGTCATTATCACATTCGTTAACTGCAATTTTGTGTTTTGATTCCAAATTAAAGTTAAATTTGAACATTTTCTAATGTTTTATTCATGCGTTGAATGGCCGAAGGAGGAAAACTATTCCAAAGTGTCTACACAGGCTACTTAGTCTTACTTAAACTGTCATTGAAACTATTGCATTATTTTCTATAGCGCTTGTCCACGGTCTTCACCATGCTCTAAGTGCTATTTCACAATACCACATATTATTTTGTCCCTGGTAGACAACAAACATAATATAGCACTTAGGACATGAGATGATACTACAGCCTGTGTGAGGCACATTAAGAAATTTGATGGACAATGACAACGCTGTCTGTAACCAGTCTTTAATACCTTTCCTTAAAAAATGTTTAGAATGATACGGTTGTATCAAATCAAATGATTTTAATTCGACACAATAGTATACAGTGTATTTAAAAGGGTTAGCAGATGTTTTAGATAGGTTTGCCTTCTTTTATCTTACAGTAGAATAGTTTTTTTTTCTTCTCATAGTTCTTTTTATTAAAGAATACGTAATGACTCTCATTATATGACATTATACGGTATGTAAATGTACAATATATAAATATATCAATCATGTGAAATTTATCACCGAATTTTGGATGGAATTTGTTTTTTTTAAACTCAGTGTGATGTTTATTTCCATTTTAGGACATTTAAGTGGAAGACAACTGAGTGTGGAATCGACGTGTTTTTATTTGTGTTTGAGTCAGGGGTCACTGGTTTGATTTATTCTCATTGCCCTTGCTGGATGTTTACATCTTTGTATTATATTTATATCCTCGATGAAACTTTTTGTCTCCCAGTAATTTACTCCCGAATGCTAGCATTGAATGCTTGAAGTTTATCTTCTTGCCGACATATCAAATTATTTCATCATGTTACAATAAATATACCATTCTCTTTCTTGATTGTTATGATAATACGTCTGTATTGACGTATTTGTCGAGACACTGCTTCCAGTTGTGGTGCTGATAATGACGCTACCATTGGTGAATTTATTTCTGCAACAGGTTTCCTCAGCCTCCTGGGGTACGTCTGCTTTGGGGGGAGAATCGAAAATCGTGTCTATTTTCTATCAATTAGGACAGTCAGATGACCTACATATTTTTGGATTCTGTGTTTTTTTTCTTCTTCAGAACAATAAATGAGCATTGATGTGATGTTAACTCTCTGGGGACCAGCCATACCTGTATAGGCACAACCCCTGGGGACCTTGGGGTATTATAGTAATAATAATAATGATAATGTACACTTACAGTTATAGTGCGCTCATATCCCAGGTAAACTAGGCTCTAGGCGCATATAAAAAAATGTTTTAAAATTCTATACTGGGCCTAGGCAGGTATAATTTGGCATCCTGTTAGACATCTGTTATAACTTAAGATGCTCTAAACAAACTAACTAACTGCCTGATCGTTTGACATGGGATTAAAGGGATGTTGTAAAGAGCTTAGAGCATGGTGAAGACTGTGGATAAGCACTATATGAATATTATCATTTATCATATTTTATCTATAATTATGTATTGGATATTGGATATAATGTATATTCATCTAGTTTTGAAATCTGATTGATTTCAAAAGTTGAGTTTTTGAGGTCAGTCACTGAGATAATTGTCTGTTATTTTAGTTTCAATCACTGCCAGTGCCGGTTCCTATTGATCATGAATGGTGCTAGCCCCTGGCAGCCATGTTATTTCCATTGTTGTCATTGCTCTGTCTTGCCTTATATACAATTTTCACGAGCTTGGCGCGGTTGTTTTTCTTGAGCTTGGCATGGCTGTTTTACTATTATTGTTCTTGTGAAGAATCTTGAGATGTAAAGTAGTCGTGAAGATAATATGTTCTAAGTGTATTCAAAAAGGTGTAACAAATTGTCATAAAAAGAATAAAAATTGTTCTATTAGCTTTTGTTCTATTTTGTGATCCTTATTCAATTTTCATGTTGTCAGATGTAAGTACCTATAGATTATTATATTTATATCAAAGCATAGTTTGTTGATGCAGTAAGCGGATCACTTCCATTGCTTGAATACAAATTGAAAATATAGTGATGAAGATTGTAAAGGCAAATTAGAAATGTTAGGATGCCACGATGTAGCCAAAGCTTCTCTTTGCTTTTTGTTTAATTTTGTGATGTGGAAGGTTGGTTGTTTTTTAGTTTATACACATAGAAGGAGAAGGGTGCTAAACTAAATGTGTAATGGCTGTAAAGTGGATCGTTGTATTTGTAATTGTCAGCCATTACCATCTGTTGAATTGATAACGGCAGTCGACGTTATGTCACTGTACTTTTCATTACCGCTGCAGTGACCTATTTTTGTATTTATTATTGATGTCATTTTCAAGGAGGGAAGTACAATGGGTTGCATGCCACGTTTGTTTTAATTTCAAGCATTATTATATATTCACTGACCATTACTGCTGCAGCGTACACTGCTCCTTAAGTCTTTGTCTCCGAGAAAGCCATTCACAACAGTTGACAGGGCAATAACTTGTACCAATCCAGCACTCCTATCGGTCGGGGGGATTCTTTTTGTTTCTCCGTTCACACACATTTCTTCTTCTCCTGGTAATAATATATATATGTATAAAATCGTTTTGATCTGATTCCTCATTCAGTCTTGAACAGTTTGATGTAAATTAATGATTCTGAAGTCAAAATTATTTTTGTATTTTTTATACAAAGAGACCAATCGATACGTGACTGAACAGTAGAACACTCTGGTACACTGGGGACAAAACGAGAAAAAACTCGGGAGACAAAGAGTTAAAACTGATAAAACGTTGTTTCCATTATTACTGATAATGATAAGTAATTGTTTCATTATTGCTGATAAGTAATTGTTTCATTATTGCTGATAAGTAATGGTTTCATTATTGCTGAAAAGTAATGGTTTCATTATTACTGAAAAGTAATTGTTTCATTATTACTGAAAAGTAATTGTTTCATTATTACTGATAAGAAATTGTTTCATTATTACTGATAAGTAATTGTTTTATTATGAAGGATATTATCATCCTTACTGTGCATAATGCCTGCTCAAGTTTTCTACCATTCCACGTTGTCCTTAAAACGACCGCTGCTGCTGCTGCTGCTTGGTGCTAGCATAGAATAGGCTGGATGTGTATTGTAATAATAATGTGACAGTAATGTGGGATAGAATGGGCTGGATGTGTATGATAATATTACAATATGATGAGATTGTGATGTGTGGTGTGGCTGGTTGGTTGGTTGGTTGGTTGGTTGGTTGGGTTGAGTGGTTGGTTGGTTGGGTTGAGTGGTTGGTTGGTTGGTTGGTTGGGTTGAGTGGTTGGTTGGTTGGTTGGTTGGTTGGGTTGAGTGGTTGGTTGGTTGGTTGGTTGGTTGGGTTGAGTGGTTGGTTGGTTGGTTGGGTTGAGTGGTTGGTTGGTTGGTTGGTTGGTTGGGTTGAGTGGTTGGTTGGTTGGTTGG
>JAULCB010245652.1:0-12669 GCA_032358575.1 Dendronotus rufus
GCCCATACACCGAACACAATTTACTAAGGAGTTGTCACGTGACCTCTTACAATTATTATATATAGATTATTATTATTATTAAAGCCCCGATCGGGGCTCATCGCGATCAGGACGGTCAGGTGCTAAAGCCACGATCGGGGCTCATCGCGGTAAGAAGGTTAAGGTCTCAAATATCAGAATTGGATTATTGGTCAAACTGAAGTTGGTGGTTACCAAATGTATAGGAAGTTTGATATTTCATACAAATTTGTTTTGCCTCTTTTAAACAAATGTATTGGAAGTTTGATATTCCATAACAATTATTTTGCCTCTTTTAAAACTTAAAAACATCCTTTTCCCTTTTTGAATTCAAAGCTTCAACCAGAGACCAAAGCTGTGATGCGCTGGCTTGCAAGTATTGGTTTTGTTATGTCTGCAAATCTTCATGGTGGAGACCTTGTAGCCAACTATCCGTATGACGAGACAAGGTCTGGCAAGACACAGGAGTACACGTCCTGCCCAGATGACCACACTTTCGTGTAAGTGTTTCAAAAATGGCCAAAGTTTTATTCTTTGTTTTGTATGCTTGTGCAAATTATGAATAATTTTTACTGTGCGCCTTTTGGAAAAAAAACCAGGAAGTTTAACTATAACTATTTGTATGAGTTTACAAAAGGTGTGTGTTACTAGCTTGTGGATATCGTGAGGAACTTTTCTCTTTTAAGCATTATCGTATCTAAATAGTTATGACAGAGAAATAATTAATTTCTGATAATGTGAAATAAGAGCTTTGTTTTTTTGTTTTTTGTTGATTGTGAAGGTTTTTGGCCAAATCCTATGCTGAGGCTCATCGCACCATGGCCGACCCTGACCGAGTCCCTTGTGACAAGAACGGAGACAATAAACCCATCACTAATGGCGGACTGTGGTATTCCGTTGCCAAAGGTACTTTACATTATTATTACACCTTTTTTTATTTTTTTATTAAGATTTTTGAAGATGTAATAGATTAGGGAATAGTGACACCTCAGTCAGTGCTCATCAATATACTGGTTTTATTTATTTTTTATTTACTGTTTTCTTTTTTTTGCTTTTATCGTGTTATGGACACGTTGAAAGGTTGGATGTAAATTAAATATCAACAACAAAATCGTCATGATTGTTGATTCAGTTTATTTTTATATTGAGGAACAATGAAAAAATAATTATTGTTTTGCTATACCTTCACGTAAAAAGCTTTTAAAAAGATGTGTGGTAAAAGGTCGTCAGCCTTAGATTCTTTTTACAAATTTAGTGTTTAAAGGAAACCGCTTTCTCCAACCACACTCAAAGGTCCAACTTGTTTTTAATTTAGTTTTGGTTTTCTTTCTTTCTGTCAGGCATGCAAGACTACAACTATCTGAACACGAATTGCTTTGAAATTACGCTGGAACTCGGATGTGACAAATTCCCTCCTGCCTCAGACCTCGAACAGTACTGGGTAGACAACGTCGGGGCTCTGTTTAACTACATGCTGCAAGTAAGGGACATAATTCATCACACTTTTTACTTTGTCATCAACTTTCTTCTTTCTTTCTTTATCGTCACCCTTGTATCTTGCAGTGTTGTCAACTGTCTGTACAATATTGTCCACGCCATTGGAGTTAAAGGAAATATGATTATTCTTCACGACCTAGAGAGGTTGTTATTAGCCCAAACCCATGTCCCAAAAACATTGCCTATCGCTCTTCCACCCCCTCCTTCCCCCCTCTCTTATGTTACTTGAAGTATGAGTAGCAGCAATGCTGTTCAAATGAGGTTTAAAACCATAAACTATAAATGTTTTTATTTCTTTTCTCCTTTCCCTTCTACTTTTGAAAAGGTTCACACTGGTGTAAAAGGTTTTGTCGCCTCCAAAAAGGGAGAGCCTATTGCTAACGCTGAGATCAAGGTGACCAATTTGGCTTCAGGATTACCCATCGAACACGACATTCTCTCACGTAAGTCTTTGACTTGGCTGGTTAAAGGGTAAGGTACCTCTTGAAGGCTCCCTTTTGTGTCTTTGTTATATCAACTTAGTATTTTGTTTGACTTTTGCCAGCCCTTCATGACTACGTCCTTTGGGCTGGAGCCATAGCATCAACTAAGGGATGGAAGCCACTTTCTGGAAAGGATGTTAATCTATCGCAGATTACTTTCTTAATGCTCGGTTTGATGTATTCCCATTTGGCTGCTATTTACTAGTCTAAAAACTAGTCTCTTTCAGGTCAAATCTAAGCTTTTCAAGACCCTCTGAACTTGAGTTGTTGTTCAAAAAATTATTTTACTCTGGTCATGTAGATTTAAATTAGATTTTATATAAAACACAGGTGTTGTCTCTCAAATAAACTTAAAACACACTCTTTTCTTTTCACGTCTTTTGAGACTTTCTCAACTATGATAGTGATAATAATAATGACAATTATTTATAATTCACTCACCCCCATTTACAAAACAGTTCTAGGCGTACAAAATTATAGTAATACAAATTACATCTGGCACAATACAAATTCAGGGATATAATCATAATGTTAAAGTACCCATTGGTTACTGGTTACTATCAACTACAAAGAAAGATAACTTTGAAAGATGATAACGGCTTACCACATTATGTTACATCCAAGTAGTTGAAATCCTTTCATTTTAACTCTCGAGCACTAACGTGGAGATGTGCTCTATAAATAATATCCATTATTATTTTTATTATTATTAATATTTCATTTCCTGCGACCTCCCCGCTATCAGTGGAGGATGGCGACTACTACCGCCTGTTGGGTGACGGCGTTTACCACATCAAGGCCAAGGCTCCAGGATTCCACACGGCTTCTCACTGCGTCCGTATCCGCAACACGCTGAGAATTGGAGAGAACGAAGAAGAGCTGCACACTGCCCCGGTCCTCGATTTCACCCTGACACCCGATTCGGAGGAGAAAGAAGAGAGCCCGGAGGATGACGAGATTTGTCACCAACTGTGGAATGACGTACACGAACAGGTAATATTTGTCGCTGGTGTATGGATGCAGCACAGAAAGCGGTGTTTAAAGGGGTCAAGTTAAAAAAATCAAACCATTCTAATTTCCTTTTTATCTATCATAACTGTTTACATACATCTTTGCGAGGTTCTGTTTGAAAAAGAGTTTAATGCAATTCCTATTGTAATTGTAATGGAAGAACATTCTTCTTTTTCTATCCTTTTTAAGATAAAAAGTGAAGATGTATTCTGCTTTTGTATAGGTAGTTTTAGGAATAAGGAAAGTTGGAAATCAAATTGAGTTAACAAACAATGATATGAGGTTTAACAGAGTAGAGTAAATAAAAAAAGCGATGAATTACAACACGCGAGCATGCGCAATGCGTACCAGTCTGTACAGTGGGGTAATAATTAAAGAACGTCATTAAATGATCTTTTCTGTTTAAACAACGACCAATTTTAATTATCAATCAATTCATAATAATAATAATACACTTGAATTAAAGGTTGCCCAGTAGTTTCGAGGGCCCCCGACCAGTGACGATGTCCGATCGCTATTTTCAATTTGACCCCAATGGTGTGTTAATTACATGGTGATACGCATGCACGAGAGATGCGAGACACAATTTTCCATTTCCACGCAATCAGCTCACGTTCAACGAGCCGTACCTTCACTTCGATTAAAAAAGGGGAGAAAGTTCTTTAGTGTACTCATCTTTTTTTTCTCCTTCTTTATTATGATTATGAGTCCTAAATGATCAATGTTTCTCTTCCACACGTCTTCCCTCAGACTCACCACGATGACCGAGACTTGTTGCTGTCCATCCTGTCGTACCTTCAGCCCGCCGTCAAATGGTCCGCCTACTCGCATCGCTTGACCACCCTACAGCTGTACGACCACCTGACCACGGCCCTCCAGCAGCTGCAGCCTGAAGAGATGCGTGACGTGCTGCTCATGCTGCCCAGGGCTGTCCAGGAACAGTTGGAGCTCGTCATTATGGCCGAGCAGAACAACCCCCCTCAGTAATCTCGTGGGCAGAAAAAGACACGATCTCATTTCGGTTCAGCCCATTTGGAAAGAGAAAGAAATAACTCGTTGGTTTTGTCATTTCTGTAATGACAGTTTTTGTGAAATTAATTTTTATTTTTGTGAAAAGCTTTGGTTAATAATCAAAAGATTGAATTTGATGTTTACTTTCTTGTTCAAGAAATTTTCCAAATATTTTTTGTGATGATCTCAGAATATTGTTTTTACAAGGAGGGACCAATTCTCATAATTGACTATTTTTGATGTTAAAGATATATTACTAAAGGCAAGGGTTAAGGAAAAGATAACTAAAGCAGGATTACTTTTTGTTCTGTTACATTCCATAATCTTTATGTTTAGATTATTACAATCCCTCAAAAGACATATCAAGAAGTCCAAATGTGACTCAATAATTATTTTGATATTTATGTTATATACTTGTTTTCCTTTTGTGAAACTTTGCAAACATATCTGGATGCTTATTGTTAATGACAAAATTCTTTAAGCAAGAATTGAATTGGTGATATTTTCAGTGTTTGGTTTGTTTTCTGACAAGTCGTACTAATAATTGTCTCAAGTGAACTATAATAAGAGTTTGATGACAATTTTTTAAACCCATTTTTTTCCCCTTCGTGTATTGTTTGTGTTTTTATTGAAAATCGTGAATTGTTGAAAGCTGACAATAGAAATTGAAATTTTGTTTTTTCTATACTTTATTTCTGGTCAGATTTTTTTGGGATGCATTTGGCATTGATAAGGAAGCTAAAGAATGGTATTTAAAACATGAAATTGCAATCAAACAAAGAGAGAAGAACAAAATGAAGGCAAAACTGATTTTATTCTTATAAATCATCAGAGATGAGCAGTTCAACAGGTTTTGTGAAGAGCTTTAATTCAAACGATCTTTTCCCCCGATGTGAAGTCTTTGCTGTGTAGTAATTGTTATCTTATACCTCAGTGTTGTGTTTGTGACCATGTCTTGGGAGTTGTTATTGATATTGTGATGATATATATCTATCTCTTATTCTACTTAAATGTGCGTAATATCTTGAATTTTCCATGGTAGCACATTTGCATATATATTTATGATCATTACACTTACACTGCATGCACCACCATTGAGATGTGAGAGAATGTTTACAAATTTATTTCCTCTTGTAACGCTGTAGGTGAAGTCTTGAGCCGTGAAATTTTGGAGTCAAAAAGACTTGAAAATGTGTGAAATTTAAAGAAATAATGTTTTGAATTTTATTTTGAATTTTGAAAGCTTATCTTCAGTTAATGACAATAAAAAACTGTACAATGTACTGTAAGCTATAAGATAATATATATGAATATCTAAACAAAATGAAATGGATCACTATTTTGCAATATTATTGCTGAGCTTTTTTGCTTCAAAATTAATGCTTGAAAAGCATACTGGGCTCTGTAATGCGTTTGTTGTGCCAAGGGTCGGTGAGATGTTGTAGGATACTGTGCTCTCGTTGTGATTGTTGATTAAGTTTTATCCTTTAATGTATGTTTATTTTTCAATGATGAAAAGTTTTAAAATATTTTTGTTGACAATTGTCTCCAAATTTTCAATATAGGGAAGCCAATGTTTTTTTCTTTTGGTCATTCTTTCACACTAACACACTCTTAACCCTAGAAGTTATCAGTAAATTTATTTGAAATGTTTGAAAAAAAAAGACGATTGAAATGCTCAAGTTTTAACTGAACATTTAGACCTAGTGCAGTATTCAGGGAAGCAAATGGCTTCAAAATTTGCTCAAATTCCAAAATCGGCCGTTATTCATATTTCCAATTCCAAGGTGTCATAATACTTGCCGTTGCTGTCGTCATTCTCTACTAAATGTTTAACTGGAAATTCCATGAGAAATCAAATAACAAACAAATTGGTTGATTTTAAAACATTGCTGCATTGTTTGCAGTAGTCTATATGTCGTATAGACGTATTTAAAAATTTCCAAAATAGACTGGCCCAGTCTTTTATCTGCCCCCTTTTAGGGTTACGTTCCTGTTAATGGTTGTGATGTTGTTTCACAAATGTTCTTTTTGTATTGATATATTTTTTATCCCTTTGTTCATTTCTTCTACGCAGAACATTTAATGTTTTAATCGTTAGCAAAGAAATGAAAGCATTTATAATTATATCAAATTTTGATTTTACTATTGATTTTTAAAGTATTACATTAACTCTGGCCAAAATTCTCATAATATCTTTTTTTATGTGCAATAACTTTTTATTAATCTGCAAGTTAATGTTTTTACCTTATTTGAATTTTTGTTTATTGATGTTGCATTTATTTTGTTGATGAAAAGTGATATTTTATGATCTTGACCCTTTGTAATTTTTTTTTCAGTTAGTATTTTCATGACAATCCAGTTTTGACCATTACAAGAATTTTCTTGATATGTTTAGTCCCACTTACGCACTGCATTTGATTAATGTCAGACTTGTACTTAAGAATTCCCACTGATCAATCTACTATACCCACATTCAAGCCATTTTACAAAACTTTATTTTAACAAAGTAATTTTAATTCCATTTTTCTCTGCAACTTACTATTGTTTTGAATATATGTTTCTATTTTTTGTGATACTTGAAGTTATTGTGAATGTCAACTTGGTTATTTTCAACATTATGTGTGTAATCTATCATGCAATTGTATTAGTTGTTACCTTAAACTTAAAGAAAGAAATTGTTTGTCAGCCAAACTTTTATTTTTTTATTTTCCTGAAAAATCAAGTGAAAGTTAAAAGAAATCTCACTGTATAATAAACATTAGTTCCTCTAAATCATTTGTCTATAGATCAGGTTGATATTTTCATTATCCAAGTTTCGAATCCAACTTAGTAGACTATCATATTTTTTGTAGACATATTAAAGATAATGTGTACTGAATGTTATGGTACTATAGTATAAAGTAAGTCTGTTAAGCTCAGCTAAGCTTTTTCATTGATTCAAGACTAGACTATAGACTATCGTTTAATTATTCCATCTTTTTTTCCAAATCAAACGAATTCCAATTTTTAACGCCACCTTTTTAACAACAAAAGAAAACAAATAGCTTTATCATTCCAACCATGTTGTGTTATGAAATTATCTACTTAAAAAAACAAAACTTTTTTTTGTTTTTCCATACTGTAACTGTAATGAATCAAATTTACAATGTGATGATAAATTAAGTATCAAAAGTTTTAATGCCACCAAGAAAATGATTATTTTTCGTCATCGTGAATTGTGATATTTCTTGTTCCCCTGAAGCACTGTGTCAAAATCAATTGTAATAAAGTGATGGTAAGCACAAACACTTCTAGGACTTGCTTTTGTCTCTCGTCTCATGTTACTATTGTGTTGTATTTGTTGGTGTCATCAGTAGCCAAGTGGTCAGGTTGTTAGCCTGATGATTGAAAAGTCCCAGGTTTGAATCCTGGCAGGATGCTATATTGATCCAAAGGAAAGACACTTGATTTTTGTGTTTTCTCATTTTACCCAAGTGTAAATGATCACCCTACACTATGGACAGAGAAAGATCTTATAATTATATATAAGAGTACAAAGCGCATCGCTGGCTACTGTATTGAAAACGATGGTACATACCTATACAGTGGGCGCAGGATTCAACGAGAAGTCGGCAACAACGAGGCCAGTTGAAATCCCTGTATGCGGCCTTTCGTTATACCCGACGTCGCGTATAACGAAAAGTCGCATACAACGAGATCATGTCTTCAGTCCCGACGACCTCGTTGAATCTGACTTCCACTGTATATTGGAATGATTTGGCCTGCTAGCAGATAACTGACGTGAAGTCTTTGAACCTAAAGGTCTAAATTAGTGTAGCCAGGTAGACAGGTTGATGCTTCTATTGTCTTAATTTTTTTTTAAAGATGATCTAAATGGAGATTCCACCAAGTAATGACACCACCACGGAATTCTACAACAGTTTACACAACCATGTAGTTTTATGGACATTTTGAACCTTTTTTTCCCACGAGTTGTACCAGTAACAAACTGGTCTTTCAAAAAGTTTTAAAGAATGTAATCTAGCGCTCTTTCTGACACTAAAGGTCAGAGCGAAAGTGGGACTTCATTTTTATAATCCATCTCCGATAGGACTTAGATCTACACGGCATGATGCATGCCATAAAACTCAGCCCCGCAGCGATTTGAATAGTGGACAACATACCACCAGGTAGTGGGCAAGTTCTTTATCTCCAGACTGGTCTTCTTAGTGTTATTGGCAACCAGGTCCATCCCCCTATTAAAAGTTATGAACTTCTTTCTTTCTTTCTTGATCAATTTACCTTTTACTTTTTTAACTTTTAAAAGTTATGGAAATATTTCTTTCTACCTTGATCAATTTACATTTTATAATTTATACCATATCAAAGAACTTGCCCCCCACCTATTAAAAGTCCAGGACACGCAGCGTAATGTCTAGGCCTAGGGCACACTGTGTAATGTGTAGTGTAAGTGCAAGAGCTACATAATCATAATACAGTATATAGTTAGACTAACGCTAGTGAAGATCTTTTTGAACAAAGATTGCTGCAGGTGGTTGGACAGTAATCTAGATAAGTTCGATACGTACCTATGTACGTCCTCAATACAATTAGACTAGACTAGGTATGTCTTTACTACACACAGTCCTTAGGCGCCATCAAGATCATTCACTAGTCGTGGTTTCCATATATAGTATTAGTATAGCATGAAGTGGACAAAGGACAATACATAGGTAATATCTCTCTAGACAGGATGCCGTCACAGATCACTTTCAGTCAGAACACACTGCATGGTGTGAACTGGTACCCATGCTATTTCTACAACTGAGTAGGTACTATTTTCTAAGGACTCAATTCAATGTCAGACTTTGGAGCAGCTAGGATTCAAACCCGGGCCATCGTGAATGCCAGATAGACGGTGTAAGTGGCAATTAATGCTCCACACAACACATCATTTCACCTTGGAGAAAATAGATGTGCATGACAAAACATTTTTTTTCTTTTAAAAAAAGATAACAATAAGAAAGCAGATAGGCTACACATTAAAGAAGAAAATGAGCCAGATCGTAAAACAAACTAAAACCAATTTATTTGGTTGGAAATCAAATTTAAAAAACTTATTCATAAAGGAACAGGCAAATAATAATGTTTCAATTCAAAACATGAGTAAACGTAGGCACAAAATACGGCATTGAAAGTCTCAATACATAGAGAATAAAAAGATATGCAAACTAGTAAGTCATAGGAATAGAGAGAACCAATTAGAAATAAAGATTAACATAATATGTGAAGGACTCATGTCTCCTACTAAGGCCCATTTTGCTATACTCTCTCTCTCATATCCATTTCACATCAACTTATTATGCATCATGCTTCCGCTTCCCTTTGTTTTATATGGCACGTCACTTGAATGTGATGAAAGTAATTCATATATATACATATCTGCTGAAATCACAGTAATGTAAGAATCATCTCAAAGTCCAAGATTTTCTTGATGTCGGCTTTGTCATCAGAATGACAGTTACCAGGCCTACAACAAATTATACGCTTCAAATAAAAAGCTACTAACAATAAGGATTGTAGCGATTAGGTGTTATTAGACGAACCCTAATGAGTTCTCTAAAACCTTAATCCTTAAAATACTTGAAGATTTCCCCTCACTTAAAAAAAAAAATCGCTAGTCCAAAGGTTGTAGAGTTGTATTCTAATTCTAAGCAATATATAAGATAAATAGGAATCCTGTCAGGAATTGTTACAACACGGTACAAGAAAGTAGTACTGTAATGGCCATCTATTTTTCCCTTCTTTCTCTCTTGACAGCTGCAGCTAGTTGCACACTGCGCGATTGACATGAAATGGACACGAGTGGGATTGGGATGGACTGGGCATAGCAAAACAGACATGAGTGGGGATTAAATTCAACATCAACATTTATTATCACACCTCCCTTAATCAAGAATCAACACAATAGTAGAGGACAGAAATGTGGGGAATTTTTGAGTTTATAATCATAAATAGAGTTGGGAGGCTAAAACGTCATCTTGAAGGACATGATAATATTTTCAACCTTCTATGCGCACCAAAATATATTGTCAACAATATTGTACGAAATGAATGAATGAATTTACGTCATAGTCATCATAGCCACCCCCAAGAAGTCAAGGCCTTGTTATTTTTTGAAAGCTTTTCGGTTTGTCCCACAGTTCTGACTCTAACTAACTATTTATTCATTTAAATGCTATCGTTTATTGTCAAAGAAAAATAAAGAGATAATGTAAAGATATCATTACAATTACAAGCATAACAAACATTCTATACTCAAGAACATGGCCATGAGATACTCAATTTGAATCGAGTGTAAAGGTTACAGGGGACTTAAATGCATGAAGATTTTCTAACTGGCCAAGCAACACAAAGGACTTTACCCATCCCGTATTGATGATGATATTTAATTAACTTAACTAAACTCGGCCAAGCCATTCTACAGGGGTGTAAATAGCAAATAAAGCAGTGGTCTGAAACATTTCATATCCCAATGAAAATAGCAATTTGGAAACAAAAATTAATGGCTTTTCAGTCCACTTGGATAGCAAAATTGTCTGAAATCAGACACTTGACTGAAGATTTACAGGCCTGAATTATACCTTTGTTTCAAAACTCATTAACACACATCAAGGTTTGTATTGACGAAACCATCTGGTGGATTTGAATGAAACTCGATATGTTGGCGTAGAATTGACATTATGAACTATTTTTTTAGCCATATAGTAAATTGCTAATTTGCGCAATATAACAAACAGGAAGAGTGATCAGTACAATAAATATCGGTCGCTGTAAAAATAACATGACACTTAAACTTCATCACAATTTGAGTCGTCTCAATTTTTATTCTTTCCACTTTGGTGTATTAATCTTAATTATTCATTTGTCTTAAAAATTGCTATTCTTATAGTTTTGTGTTTATATTTTTTAATAGAACTTTTAAATATTATTTGCATTAAATTATCCGTGTTATTTAGGGGTGTAACAAAATCATTTTTGACCATGATCCATTTCTAGTACGAACTTGTTTTTACAAGTTCAAGCACAACTAATGTATTCACCAAAATTGGAAAAAAAATATCAAAAGAATTTGTCCCTGTGAAAGATTGGAAAAAACAAAAGGTTTCCCTCTTAATGTCAGTAGATGTCTAAGACTTCTGATAAAATTATAGACATTTGTGTGTAATGAGTTTTGAAACAAACCATAGTAACTTCCACCACAAGCGCAACTGACAGTAAAAAAGAAAGTAATAAAAACAGTTCCCTTAGACAAAGCCTGATGAGGAAAGGTATCAGCGATGTTGAGTAAAGATGGAAGGAATGAAGTAGTGCTGAAATAAGTGGATGGCTCAGTCGGTCAGAGTGCTCACTGCCAAACTACAAAGGTGGAGTTGCTGAGGAAGCATTCGGATCAACCCCAGCTGGCATATGACCAAATTTTTCGTTTTATTTCTTCTCCCGATGCTTCGTCTTTCAGCGTTGTTAATTATTTCCATCAATATCTATATGTATAGAGCAATTTTTTCCAGTACCATATCGTAGCAACAATGGGAATCGAACCAATGGTCTGGAAACCTCGGAGGTTAAGCACCCTAGCCACTGAGCCCATTATGCTGTCAGCTACAATAAATAGACGGATAGATTCGTACCCAACACTTATCCTTCTACAACTACAACCCTTCCCCCAACTGCCAAAAGGCAGCAAAAGAAAGCGTTAAAAAACCCAAAATAATAACTCTGCACTATTTTTTTAATGAATGTTTTCTCTTTTTGCTGTTGTTAATGTTATTGTTGTTGATGCCATTCAAATGAAACAAGAGAATCTAAAATTCCCACCTCAAATACCATACAACTGAGGAATTAAAAAATGATAATTGCATTAACACATGAGACTACATGTTAAATATAGAATCACCAAGAAAAAAATCAACTCTTTATCCCACAAACACACACATTACCCGAATTCTAGGACCCAATGGCAACGTGACAAACCAGGAACGCAAATATATACAAAAAGAAATCATTGGATAAACTGGTCACATGACCCATGATCTTGATGTACAGCTGGACTAGCTCGGCTCTCACCCCACACAACATGAGGGCTGTGGTAAGAAGCGACCCAGACGGGGGTGTTGATATCGCAACCTGGGAAGGAAAATAATGAATGAATACGGTAATAATATTATGATTGTTTATCATTGTTGGTGGTATGATAATAAGTAGAGTGATCATGGTGACTATGCCCAGGTTTAAATCCAGGTTCAAACAAGGTAACAGGAGCTTAACTGGGTATCGGAATGAATTCTGGTTGACAATTGTAGAATTATAAACACAGAGCTGGGAAATACTTTGGATAAAAAATTACGGCAATTAGATGATCAGCCCACTGTTTCCATCCTTGAATGGCGTTATGAGCAATACACAGGACTACTAACCACACACATTTTATGTTGCCTTAGTGTTACCTCTCATTTATATGTGAAAATGAGAGAACCTACACTGCAGGGGGGCATCATAACGTGTGTTTTATATAAAAGCTATCTATCCAATGTAGGATACCAAAACAAATATTAGAATGTAAACAGCAAGGGAAATTACCTAGAGGTAGACCAAAAACAACATGGCA
>JAULCB010245763.1:0-12668 GCA_032358575.1 Dendronotus rufus
CCCACCCCACCTCACCCAAATCCCCAAACCCCCCAACCCCGTCACAGGGGACGGGACCTGCAGCTAGTTATGTATAAACATAAAAACACAATAATGGAAGTAAAGTAGAACAGGAAAGAATAAAATTTGATTTTATATTCTTAAAAAATGAAAAGAACTATATTATGATTGTCACGTGACAATTTTTCTTGAATTGAAGTCCTTATTTTTATTCATTTCGTGTGAATTCATTGATAAGGCAATGATGTACTATCGATATTGTTCAATGGTGAACAAGGTAGTGGTGGTGGTAGAAGATTAATGTTCCAACCCTTGCTTCCATCGATTTCCAAGAATGCCACATGCTTCCTTCATGTGCCATTATGATCATTGAAGAGTGATTTTCCAAAACTCGCTAAGTCACTTTTTAGCAATTCTCAGACATTGAGAAAAACTCCCATTCTGTGTCCATGTCTGCCTGTAACCAGCTGATAATTGAACCTAAATTAAGCACTGATTAAACAAGATTTGGTGTGTAACGTTTTCTTAGAATATCGCTGACTTACGACCCATTTAGGCAGTGATAAAGAAACCTCTTTTTTTTTATTAATTGACTTAGCGAGTTGGGGTTTATTTTCCACGAGATTCTCTCCATCGTTGAAACTCTTTGGACTGTAAATGTAAAGTCTTTGGTTCTATTCCATCTCTATTTCTATCTTGTGTAGTAATAACAATAATGAATAATAAATCTTTATTGTCCATTTAAGTAATACTTGCGTATGGATGGCACATACTTCCAGCACTGTAAGATGACCTGAATCAATTCTATCAATAATGTGCTTATTTCACACTCAAACAAAGAGTTGATGGTTTAAAAGAGAGAGAAAGAGTGAGAGACAGAGAGAGAAATAAAGAGAGAGAGAGAGAGAACGAGAACGAGAAAGGGGGAGAGAGAGACGGAGAGAGAGATGTTGTTGGCTGTTGTATTAAATATTTATCTATTTTTATCTGAATGTCAAAGAATACATTGTATAAAACTATTATCGATATTGATATTGGTATTGGTATTGGTATTTCCATTGACTCGATTCTATTCATCGTGTGATATATTTACATTTACACATTTTGCATGTTTTGGGGACTCTCTGTCTTCAAAGAGGATAATTTGCATGGTATCATTATCATTTCTAGAGCTGCTCCCGGATTGTACAATATTATCATCACACAAAATATTTTTATGCTGAAAAGAGCGTGATAAAGGGGAATAACTTTGAATAAGAGAAGTATCTCCTTGCTATTTTACGTATGTATGCATTTATTTTTATTAGCTTGTAATGAATTCTTCTTAACAACAAAGGGTGTTTTTCTTAGTTTTATTTTCCTGCATTTGTTTGTACATAATAATTGTAGGACACTTTTCACTGTGAGTGAAACTAAAACACCAATTTTTTTCCTATGATATTGATTGAACATTTTATTTAGTAGTCACACTGAGAAGTGGTTTGTTTATTTGTATTTCACTGAGACGATACTCATGTAAAAGTGCTGTGTGTAAAGTGCTAAAAAAGTTTTTTTGTTTTTTGTTTTTTTCGAGGGGGGTGGGGGATGGGCAGGGGAAGTTCCATATAATTTGCAATAATATTTTTGGGCTACATATAACTCTATATAACTATAGGTTTTTTATTTTATCAATTGTGAAAAAAGAATCTTTGTCCGATCTCATCAGAATCAATCCCTGTTTTTATTCTTATTTTGATTTTTATGTTGATTTTGATTTTTTGTGTGTATTCACTTAACTTACTCGTCTATAACTATAAAATTGGGTGAAGGAAAATAATTGATTGATTTAGATTAGAGATTATTTAGAACTGCCATGTTTTTCAGAATTATTTTTCTACCTCCGTCAGAATAGGACTGTGATGAAAATTTATATTTCAAAAACAAAACCCAAACATTAACGAAAGTTGCTTGGGGCCATTAAGACTGAAATAAAACAAATAAATGAAATTTGCCTTTATTGTACCAAAGGGCTCGTTGTCATTTTGGGTTTAATTCCAAAATAAGACTTTCGGAATAACCCATGCATCAGTCGCAGAGCAGCGCTGCAAGATAGGCAATAGGAGTTAAGTTTCTTGCCCAAGAAAAAATACGAAGGTGCGAAGTGGGACTTGAACCCGTGTTATTTGGGTCTCAGTGCAATGCCTTAACCACTCAGCCACCTGATGATGATGGTGGACAGTCGAATAGAATCCCGTTTTCTATAATGTTTAAATTTAACTATTTATTTTTCTTTCTGTATGAGAAATCATAAGAAAAAAAGTTTGCATCTGTGATCCTCTTCTCAACGATGAGAACATAAAAATAAAAGAGAAATATATTTACTGCCTAATTATGAATACGTATTACGAAAACACAACAACATTTGTTTGGTGCGCATAGAATTAAGCTTTTACTCTCTCACTCAGGATTTTTCATAGTCTCTATATTTTCTTTGGAAACAAGTAGACAATTCTATTTTAAACAAAACGACCCATGACAAACCAACTCTTCCCTAATGCTTATAATTACGTTGGTATATCTATATATTATACTTATGCATTGTCCCAGTACAAACACACATCTTTTTGTGTGAATAGCTTGTATATCTTATACAGAAACAATGTTTGCTCCACTCTATAGCTAACCCCATGACTACAGTGATGGAATGAGAGATTCTGTTTTTGTTATTGATGTTGATATTGTCGTGTTGTCATGCTAGTTTGTGTATTTTTTATTTTAAGAAAGAAAACAAGGAAAATTGTTGTTTTCTAAATGGTATCAAGAATAAATAAGGGACCACAGTGTTGGGAAAATAAGTGTATTACAAATTAGATGATACAAAAGTATTCAAATTTGTTTTTTTTTTGTTCTCCAATACCTTGTACCGCTTTCGCAGTGTTAGCACCCAACTCCATGCCCATTGTTTAAATGGTGAATAAGGTAGATGCCCCAATAACTACCTTTGAGCTGAGAAAATACAAACGAATTCAAACGCAGAGATACAAAATTAACACAAGTGCTTTCATTCTCTTCAACTTCAAAATTGAATCCTCATAATTTAGTGAAAAATTAATATGAATGTTTTCCGTAGGAGCGCTAATAATAGCGAGACCAATTCTAGTTTTATTCCTATGTTGAATGCAATGTATAGTTTCTTGCGTCAACTTATGAAGAGCAAAAAATAAGGTATGAATGATATAAATATTACTATGTATCTGTACTATATTATACGTATGATGATATCATTGATATCCATACGTTAATGTACATAGGGTTAGAACTTTTGACTTGAATCTATTTCCTCGACTATACGATCGATTATGACTTTCTTTTGTGTACAGGTTGGTTCAATATTTATTTGTTTCTCATCGCTTCTCTTGCTTCAATCTTCTTCCCGCTATAATTTAATCATTTATTATATACTGCCGAATGACATTAGGAATTATTGTTGTTGTGCGTGATTTGATTTATGCCTACCACCACTGTCACAACAACTCTGGTTTTTGAAGAAGAGAAAAAATATAAACAGCTAACATCGGATACAACTAAACAGGCCTGAAAATGTGGCATTGTGAAGCGCTTAGAGCATAGTGATGACCGTGGATAAGCGCTATATAAATGATCTCATTTAATTTAATTTAATTTCATTTTAAATCTTCAGCCTATTGCCTGATTTCAGCCAATCCCAAGTTAGGGACAGCCTCACTATTAAACATTGAATAATACATTTTGTTTTTTATTGAAAGTCAATTGTATAATTATAATCCCTTTCTTGAATTGTGGAAAATTTTCAGACAATTTACAGGTCTGAACTCAATCATTAGGCCCAGCTGTGTTTGTTATCTCGATGTATTGAATCCAATGTGTTTTCGTTCCTTTTCATTTATCCGTAAGAATATAACCTTAGAAATTTTGAAGTTCCTCATTGGATCTGAAGTGACGCTTATTGTATCGTGCTGTTTAGTGTTATGATTTTGACAGAAAAACCACAAAGCCTTTTTTCTACTCCACGTTATGTCAAGCAGACAAATGATCCAATTTTAAAAGAAATATCAGACCCTATTTTCCAGATAGACAAATAATGAGACAAGAATAAAACTGTTTGATTTAATTAATAGTAATAGTATTATTTTGTAGGCCAAGTAATCTTCTCAATACTATATCATGGCCTGTCAGGGGATTGATTTAAAAACTACTATAAATACAAAACGCTTAGGCTTAGAGCATGATGAATATTGTGGATAAGCTCTATCTATAATATGAATTGCCAATTTAGTTTAATCTTATAATATACTGTATATTGTATTGTACATTAATATTATGATTGAAGAAAGGATTGTTTGGTGGCATAGATTGAAGAAGGGATGTGAATACAACAATCATCCCAAACGTGCGTGACACAATCATTAACTCTTTTCTTACAGTGTATACAGTGCTTTAGGCACGTCTTTATTTCAAAAGAATTTGGAATTTTTACATGCAGGGTTACGGAAAGAGTTCATTTATTTTAAAGGCTTCTCATTTTATCTTATTCATTTCATTAATAATAGTATAATAGTAGTATGATTTTTACACCTAAAATATCACAGGTGATTCTTATTTTCCCCCCCTTTAATTAAACTCACAGAGTATAATAATTTGCCTTTCTTCTATGCTGTTACAAAGTTGTGGTTTTTATCACTATTATTGTTGTTATTATTATTATTATTATCGGATAAGTTGTGAATTATTATATATTAGTATCCCGTTTCTTTTCGTATTTCATCTGTCACTACTAACTATACTATATCCATCATCTATCACACACCAGTGTTGTTACAGTAATATTAATCTCTCTGGGTTTGTAATTTTTTTCCCTTTGAAATTCATTTTTATTGGTTTGATATATATATATATATATATAAAGCTTGATGGCGAATACTCACCGTCACTTTATTGTATTTTTATCACCACTTCACGAACGTCAATTATTGATTTTTGTCTTGTATCATCATATCATGTCTTTCAAAGACACAGTGTGTACATTTTTACGTGTCTCAATTCTCTAGAAAGTCCCAAATTGTATTTTTATCTTGGATGTATCTATGAATTATGTATTGGAGATAAAGATTCGGCCTTACTCAGCCTGATTGATTTGTATTGTATTATGGCTTTTTTTCTGCTTGTTAGTTATGGTGCGCACTTTTTTAAAACTTTTTTTTCTCCTTTTTTTCTTCAACGTGTTTCTTATCTTTTAGCTGAAACTATCGACTTACTTTGTTGGCGCTGATATTATTATATGATCCTGGGAGGTTGAAGTGCCGTAAATCTCTAAAACAAACTAACAAACAAACAAACCAACAAACAAAAATCAACCAACTTTTTTTTAAAGGAATTACTTTCAGGGTAATGCTATGCCCAACATACTAACTTTCTTGTAGGTACTTCCAAGTCTGGAAAAGTGGACCATAATAAATATATTGGTAGGACTGTTCTCACTTACTACTATCATCACTAACCCCAGAGAATTAATTATAGATTATATAAAGCTAGTTGTAGTACCAGTATTATTATTATTAGAGGCTTTTTTCTTTTTACTTAGTCAAAGTTTTACTATCTCTCTCATTGACCTTTCTTTCTATTCGTCTCTTTCAATGTGTGTGTTAGTGTGTGCATGTATCTTTTTATGTATTTGAATTTGATGTATATATATATGTCGGTATCTATACTATTATAGTATCTGCAGTTACAGTTGACAAATATTTTTCTCACAATAGTCAATGTCGTCTCTGAGCATGAAGTGCTGCCTGCTCTACCTATAATAATAGGATTAAATACTTCTCTCAGCGCAATGTGATCAATTCTTTCTATTCAAAGAATTCCTTTTTATTCAACAAAGAAAACAATTTCTTTCTATTCAAAGAACACTATAGTCTAAGTCTAAATCTAAAGTATATATTATTATCATATTCGATTTTCTCTCTATATTTTTTACCTTTTTTCTCCATTACGGGTTGTGAATACTAAGTGAAACTTCTATATTATTATTATTTCGTTATAACCAACTCCCCAACTAGTCCTGTCACTCCTTTAGTAGTAGTATCCCACAAGCCTTACTGACGACATGACACGCTTTGATCTCATGGCAAAGCTGTGGTCTCATTGTCTTTCCAACTCTTCTTCTTCTTCTTCTTCTTCTTCTCCTTCTTCTCCTTCTTCTCCTCCTCCTCCTCCTCCTCCTCCTCCTCCTCTTTCTCCTCCTCCTCCTCCTCCTCCTCTTTCTCCTCTTCCATCTCCTTCTCCCCTTCGTGATGTCTTTCATTGGCTGATTCCAAACCGGCACAGAAACTCGGCAGGTTTCCACTGTTCTTGCGTAAAATTGGAGATAAAATATCTACATTAAATATAATAATATATCATTAACTCTTATCAGGAACTATTTTCAAAATAGCTCTGATCGCATAGTAAAACAGTAGGGATGTATAGAAACATTAACAATTTGAAATATTGTTATTATTATTGTGTTGACTTATAATTAAAAAAATAGCTGTACAATTTATATTCATTAGTAAAGGCAAAGGCCTACTGTGATTATTTTAATTTCTTGAAGATATCTTCATTGGTGTCATTCTGTTCTCTAAATTTATGAAACTCTGTGTGTGAGTAGATTTTGCAAAAAGAGCTGGAGAAAGAAAAAGTTTTATTTTAACAATGGGTTGTACATACAATATTAATTGTTGTACACTTGTACAGTAATTTACGCATTTCTATTGGTCAGTACCCCCAACCCCTTCCCCCCCCCCCCCCTCCCACAATCGGTTAATGACATGTAAGACTTGTAATGGTGTAATTTATGTTTGGTTCAAAAATAAAGGCAGAAACAAATATTATTGTTGAGTTATACGTTTAGAGAACAACACACTGACAAATCATTATTGAATTGTGATTTTGATTCTTGATTCTAGATCTCTACAATGTGCAATGGCATATCTAGCTCCCTATTATTTCTTTTCTACCGCTAGATTTATTGACATGATGATCGTTAATAACGATGATAATATAAGTAAGAAGAAAAGAAGAAGGTGAGAAGAAGAATTATTATTATCATTATTATTATTATATTACCTACACCTTTCTGCATGTAATATGACTATGACTATGACTATGACTTGCTGTACAATGTGGGCTTCTTATGCATTTGTTTTGTTGTTTTGTTGTTTGTTTGTTTGTTTTTTCAGGGGTAGAATGTAATTAATTGCCCCGGTTTGTGGTTTGAAAATAAATATATAAACATTAATGAATAAAAAGCAAATAAAATTGGACTGAAAATTAATCTGATATTAGTGGTTTCTTACTTTTATTACATGATGAATTTGACTATAGTATTTATTTGCCTTGTGATTGAAAAGAGAATATCAACGCATTTTCTAATGTACTCATTTGCACTTGAGTAAAGTGAGGAAAATATTTTCTGCCAAATCAAGTTGATCATAACCTGGTTAGTTGCGTCCCTTGATTGAGTATTAGAAAATATTTATTTTCTCACTTCACTCAGATGCAAATGAGTATCCAAATATCGAGTTTTTGAAAGAAAAACTATAGAAAGACCTTGTGTGGAAGGCTAAAAAGGGGTACATAACCCCCCCCCCCCCCTCTCTCTATCTCTCTCTTTCTATTTCTCTCTCTTTCTCTCTATCTCTCTCTGTATTATTGCTAGCAATAATAATAACGATAAAATAATGATAATAATAATATTTTATTTATCATCAGGAAGGAGATTCTTTTGACTGATAATAATGCGTGACAAAATGAGATATACAAATAATTATTGCAATACAACTCGATCAGAATATAATAATATAACAGAAATGGGACACCGAAAATAATATGTATACAACAGACATGTTACAATATCATTATATTATCTAGAGTGTATATTATATAAAGAGACATTATACACAAATATTACAATAATAATAATATATACATACATTAATTCAAATCCAATCCGGTTATCACAGGTAAATCTAATTGTATGTATAGAAAATATCATATATGATTATGTATTAC
The DNA here is from genome assembly GCA_032358575.1 of Dendronotus rufus. Taxonomy (NCBI): domain Eukaryota; kingdom Metazoa; phylum Mollusca; class Gastropoda; order Nudibranchia; family Dendronotidae; genus Dendronotus; species Dendronotus rufus. The sequence continues at coordinate 8,068 of JAULCB010245763.1, forward strand.
GTAATAATATACGGTAAAAGGAGAAGAAAGTAAATTGCGTCGAAAACATACTGTGACTGTGCCATGATGGGTAATAATAATAATAATGGCGTATAGGTGGGTATGTATAGTTTTACAATAGATAATATTATAACAACATCTAAACTAAAAGTGAGATTGAGATTCTGAAAAAGTTATCACGTTATCTTGGATACCTGTTATCTTTGCCACAATAATGAGGATGATTCTGCGTGATGATGATGATGATGATGATGATGATGATTGTGCGTGATGATGATGACGATGATTGTGCGTGATGATGATGACGATGATGATGATTGTGCGTGATGATGATGATGATTGTGCGTGATGATGATGATGATTGTGCGTGATGATGATGATGATGATGATGATGATGATGATTGTGCGTGATGATGATGATGATGATGATGATGATGATGATGATGATGATGATGATGATGGTGATGATGATATGAAATGATTGATGATGTTGATCGTGGTGATGATGATGATGATGATCGTGGTGATGATGATGATGATGATTGTAGGGATGATGATGATGATGGTGATGAAGATGATGATGGTGGTGATGATTAATGAAGATGATGTTTATGATTGAGATGATGAAGATTGTGGTGATGATGATGATGGTGATGATGATGATGATGGTGATGAAGATGATGATGGTGGTGATGATTAATGAAGATGATGTTTATGATTGAGATGATGAAGATTGTGGTGATGATGATGATGATTGTAGTGATGATGATGATGATATGATTAATAATAATGGTGATGATGATAATGGTGGTGATGATTAATGAAGATGATGTTTATGATTGAGATGATGATGATTGTGGTGATGATGGTGATGGCAAATCTCTACCCCACAGTACAGGAATAGGAAAATCAAGTACAAATTTCTCTTTTTACATTATGAATATAGAATGAATTTCTCTTTGCAAGGAGGGGTACAAAACTGTACCCCACAGTACAATAATGGAACATTATTATGACAAACAGGGTCCAGGAATCGGAATAGGGTTAAGAGCTGTGCTTCCTCATTCGTCTAAGCTGCACATAGGCCAGCGCAAACAACACCACAGACATCAGACCCAGGGCGAAATAGTTTTGCCAGAAATCCCAGGACGTATCGAAGTTCATGTCCTGCTCCTCCAAGAACGTGTTTCCAGCTTTGCTGTGGAGGGAATTGGAACAACATGACATACGACAGTGTACATATTATTATAATATGATAGTAGTATGGTGTATTGCTCATAGCGCCATTCAAGGACGAGCATAGTGGGCTGATCACCTGCTTGCCATAGCTCCCGAGCCATAGTATTTCCCGGCTCTGTGTTTTGTGATTGGGGCATCTACCCCATTCAACATTTAAGACTTGGCATGGAGCTGGGTGTCGACACCGCTAACGCAGTATAATCAAAGCAGGTGGCGAAAATGGAAAAGCTTCTGTAAAAGGACGAGACGGTAAAAAACGGATGTTTCGGGTTACCCCTTTCTCAACGGACAACAGACACACAACAAAAAACAAAACACAAAAAACACTAAACACGAAAAGCACTGGAGTCGATACAAAGGTGTTCTCCAATAGGCCAGCGTCCCCCTCCCCCCCACTCTCCCTCGCTCTTCTCCCCCTTCTCCCTTAGCTTCTAGCAGCCTTCGCTTGTTTATAACGCAGTATAGTATAAGGCATTGGATAACAAAACAACAGTTTGGTGTGTAGAGATGGAGGAGAAAACAGCATAACATTAACATAACATAATATCATGGCATGAAATAAGTGTATTTTAATTGTTTTTTCTGGTTTATTCCTTTAAGTTTGTCAAAATTTCTTCGGTTTGTTTATTTCAATTTTTGAAAATGTGAACGTGAACATGAATCAATTTCAATCGAAATTTAAAAAAAAATTACGAAACAAAATTAATGGTTATCTATAATAATTTGTTTTGTGAAGTAGAAAATATTGGTTTGTTTGATTGTTTGTTTTAGAGTTTATTAACGTCACTTCGAATTCCCAAGGATCATATTATTATTAGCGCCGAAAAAGTAAGTTGATGGTTTCAGATACGAAAATAAGAAACAGAAATAGTAGTAGTAGTAGTAGTAGTAGTAGTAGTAGTAGTAGTAGTAGTAGTAGTAGTAGTAGTACATTGTGTGAAGAGAGTACATCGAGAGCAACTTATTATATCATGTATGTAACAACATTTACATAATATTAACATATATAACAATACATAATATCTAAAATAAGCCATGTACATAGATAACATAAGAATATCATCATAAATATACTGAAAACATGACATTCCCCAAACGATTGCCGAGTTTCAAAAACGATGTATAAAAAAGCTCTAAAAGTTATTAAAGAAATGGAAATTACGACGCAAATAAAAGAGAATAAAACATCATTTTTGAGACCCTACCAGCTTTTAGATGGAGGGCGCTTTCTGAGATATATATAAGGGCATGACTCTTATGACTGTATTTCGCTAATTGTTCTCCCTTTTGAGAAAGGGACGCAATTCATAAAATACCAATCAACTGAAATATGCATCAAAACTGGGGGTTCGCATTGTTTTTAAAAAAGGAAGGTGTTTTTTGTGCGTCATACTTTCCATTCCTTTAATAACTTTTAGAGATCTTATGCCACGTTTTTGAAACTCGGCAAGCGTTTGCGGAATAGTATTGAGCAACTATCCTGAAAAGGACGAATTTCGGAATTAATTGGAAGTAGATTTTTAACGACGCCGTTTGTCGACGTACATCCACTTCTTTAACTCTACTTTCGGTTAATTTCAAAACTCATCTTTTTCAGGATAGTTGCCCAATATTATTCCTCAATTGCTTGTTGAGTTTCAAAAACGTGGCATAAAAGCTCTAAAAGTTATTAAAGAAATGGAAAGTATGACGCACAAAAAATACCTTCATTTTTTTAAAACAATGCGAACCTTCAGTTTTGATGCATATTTCAGTAAATTGTTACTACATGAACTGCGTCCTTTTCTCAAATTAGAAAAGAGCACGTATTATATCGCGAAATACCTCTTTTAAAATCTATTTCTGGCTAATTCCGAAACTCGTCCTTTTTAGAATATTTGCTAAAATTTATCATTTAATGATATTCTCCAAACGATTGCCGAGTTTCAAAAACGATATTTAAAAGCTCTAAAAGTTATTAAAGAAATGGACGACACAAATAAAAGAGAATAAAAAATCGTTTTTGAGACCCTACCAGCTTCTAGATTGAGGGCGCTTTCTGAGATATATATAAGGGCATGACTCTTATGACTGTATTTCGCTAGTTGTTCTCCTTTTTGAGAAAGGGACGTAATTCATGACATACTATAGAAATTCTATGTGACATACCAATCTACTGAAATATGCATCAAAACTGGGGGTTCGCATTGTTTTTAAAAAAGGAAGGTGTTTTTTGTGCGTCATACTTTCCATTTCTTTAATAACTTTTAGAGCTTTTATGCCACGTTTTTGAAACTCGGCAAGCGTTTGTGGAATAGTATTGAGCAACTATTCTGAAAAGGACGAGTTTCGGAATGAACCGAAAGTGGATTTATAACGAAGCCGTATGTCGACTAGCATCCTCTTTTTAACTCCACTTCCGGTTAATTCCAAAACTCGTTTTGTTTAGAACAGTTGCTCAATAGCATTCCTGAATCGCTTGCCGAGTTTCAAGAACTTGGGATAAAAGCTCCAAAAGTTATTAAAGAAATGGAAAATATGACGCACAAAAATAACATTGGTCTAAAAAATTGAAGGTATTTTTGTGCGTCATACGTTCCATTTCTTTAATAACTTTTGGAGATTTTATGCTACGTTTTTGAAACTCGGCAAGCGTTTGAGGAAGGCTTTCTAGCAACAATTCCGAAAAGGACGAATTTCGGAATTAATCGGAAGTGGATTTCTAACGACGCCGTATGTCGACGTACATCCTCTTTTTTAACTCCACTTTCGGTTATTTTCAAAACTCGTCTTTTTCAGGATAGTTGTTCAATATTATTCCTCAATTGCTTGATGAGTTTCAAATCGTGGCATAAAAGCTCTAAAAGTTTTTTAAGAAATGGAAAGTATGACGCACAATAAACACCTTCATTTTTTAAAAACAATGCGAACTCTCAGTTTACGGATGTAAAATTCGGAGATCCCCCTGGCGTTGTCTTTGTCCGAAACGTTGTATACTCGCCAAACAGGCTAAATTATGTCTCATCTGATATGTTACGACATGTTTTGCCGGGGATATGATATGATATTATGTGGTATTGTGAAGCGCTTAGAGCATGGTGATGACCGTGGGTGGGCGCTATATAAATGTTATCATTTATTTATTTTATTATTTATAATTTGTATTTATTTATTCTCAAACGGACTTACCAGGAGATGTTCCTAGAATCACAGAACGTTCTGTCCTTGAATTCGTTGATGTACAAGCCCTACACAGATTGAATAATAGCCAATAAAAGATATAAGTAGCCTGCAGTGACGGTTCTTTCATTTTTACATCTAAATGAGAGGCAACACGAAGTAGGCGACATAAAAATGTGTTTGGTTAGCAGCTGAGTAATGCA
>JAULCB010246096.1:4198-20323 GCA_032358575.1 Dendronotus rufus
GGTCAAATACCACCAACAGTGAGAAAAGACTTTCAATGCACAGCCTTAAAGAGTTGGTGGGAGTGACAAGAGCGAAAGATTTGACACGACGAAAGGGAAAGAAACACTGGTTGACTATGGGTATGTGTGGAGGTCTGGAAAAACACAAAACAGGTCACAAAAGCTGTTTTCAAGAAAAGCAAATGTGGAGATGTAAAGACATTTTCGTAATTTCTTTATGCAAACGCATGTACCAGTAACTTCTTCCCTAATTGACAATATGTATTATCTAGGATTTCAAGTTTTGCGACACATGTTAGGATAGGATTTCCCCCAGGTCACCAGCTCACATCCTATACAATCTATTCCTATCCTTGATCCTCCCCATTGACATTGAGCTCGTCACTTTTTCTACCACCAGTCAAGTCTAATGCAATCTTCTTCTCTGTCATCATCACAACCATTAGAGATCAACACAAAAACAAACTAGAAAAACTTTGAAGACAACAGAAAACCAACTCATTCATTTTGTGCCTACCTTGTTTCTCACAACGCACGTAACTACTTCAAATTGTTTATAGTTTCATATTAAGGTTTTAGACTTTGTTCTCAACCCCTTCGACTGAAACTCTGGATTTCATCGAGTTGTTTAAAAAGACTTTTATTTCATCCATTAAATGATAGTCAATTCATGGCCAGTTCGAAGTAATATATCTAACACTCAGTCATATATCTATCTTTCGTGAAGATATTGACTTAAATTGTACGTTTATAGACTTCCATTTTACTAGTTAGGTAATTAAGATTGAGACGTGTACAGCATAAAAATAAAACATAATAATAATAATAATGTGGGAGGATTTGTGAAGGCCTTTGTCATATAAAGTGCAGCATGTATTCGTTAACTTTACTTGCTGTCAGGAATCTGTCAGACTGATCAAAGTCTGTTTTTGTACAGTATATAAATATCGTGCCATTTAATGGGCTGGAGAAATGGACACAAATTGTTGATAGGAATTTGATAAATAATTAAAAATGTTCAAGAAGGAATATATTATGCCCCAGAAAATATTTCAAAGATTTAAAAAAAGGATTAGGTCGGAAATGTTCAAATTGCTTGAAGATTTAGTGAATTGGACGAATTACATAGAGCACTGTAATATCATAAGTTTCCACAGACCACTCCCATTGCATATGGAACAAAACAAAGGTTATTTTTTACTTCAAAATTATTCATATCACAGCGTTTAGGCACAGAGTTATTTTGTTTTTCAGATCTAACATAATATTCCTTTGCTCCTCGGTAAGTAATTATTGTCGGCATTGACAAAGAGGATTCGGGTTACGTAATGAGAGGGACACAACGCCTTCCATTAGAAATATACACATACCCAGGGTAAGTAAGTAGATAGGTACTACATGTATTGCGGTAATATCATACACACACACACACACACTGTCATCTTACATAGATTGATAGTGGGAGAGAGTAGGGGGAGAGAGAGAGAGAGAGAGAGAGAGAGACAGAGAGAGAGAAGGAGGATGAAAGTCAGTTCATCAGCCCGCCTGTTCTGAGTATTGTTAAATGTAAATCAAACCAATAAATGACCACACTGGTATTATGGTGGCCATATTAGAGATGTATTATTATTATCCTTGTCATCTTAAAGGAAAGAGACCCCCCTACCCAAACCCCATGGTGCAAACACATTCATGTTTGCCGTTGGACACACAGTACAGTAGGTACACACTATAATAATATTATACATGTAGGTATCCCTTACAACTATTCCACACTAGAGTCAAGGTGTGTCAATTGGACCACTAACAAAACGTACTTCAATAAGGATAAATACAGTGTTGATGGCTTTTGTTACTCACCGTTAATATTACTCACAAGAAAGCGTTTTAGGTTTAGTTGCATTGAGAAAGGATATTAATATTTCTTTAAATCCAGGAGTGAATTTAATTTTGACGCTATTTTACACCCTAAAACCGAGATGGGCAAGACTGCCAAAATGATGCATAAGTGGGGGCTTTCCGACACTGACAGCAGTGAATGCCCATGCTGATGTCCAACCCAGAGTATGGACCATGTCCTCCAAGAATGCGAAATTGGTCCATGTTCCGTTAATGACATGAGAGATTGCACTCCTGAGGCTGTTACATGGATCCAGTATTGGAGCGACAAGCTATGATGATGACCCTAAAACTAAACATATATGAATTTTCTACCATCTTAAGAATGGATAGAAATGGATGAAATTGTTTCTAATTTGATTACGTTAATTACCCTTCCCCCCCAAAAAAAATAAAAAAAATAATTAAAACTCATGTATACCATGTCATTAGTCTTAAGTTTTTCAGTAAGCTTGAAAGCAGGGAATTCACAACACTTAGAAGAAATAAATCGATGACTGTGTGAATAGTTTTCCAACAAGGTTTGTCTGGAGAGCGTTGGCAAGCACAGGGGTGAGGTCCTTGCGTGATTGTTCTTAGATCCTGTGTGTTGGAACACTGATAGCGGACAGCATAAGATTGCCATGCCTATGTCCTATCCAAATGATACAAGATATGAAATACAAGCCATCTTCACTTCATACTTTTTGTTTGTACACAGGTCGATTTGGTCGATTTTCACACAAAGAACTTGGAGTCCTATTTCCACACATAGAAAGATAACAGGGTTTTTGTATTTTCACACACAGAGAGAGAGAGATAACTCAAAGTCTTTGCATCTTCATTCAGAGTTTGTAGTCATCCAAATAGCTTTCACCTGCTCGGCTGCGATACAAGCCTTGATCTGCATGCTCATCTCTGCCAGATTTCCACCTTGGACCACGGCTTGAAGAAAGAAAAAGAATTTTCAAATTTCTTTATTCATTAGGCTTTCGCCAAAAATACAATGTTTACTTATGTATTGAGAAGTAGTAATAAAATAATAACGATAAGGTAATGGTGACAATTTGGTTAAGATGATGGTGTAGCTGTTGATAATAATGATAATAATAATACGAATAATGATAGGAATAATACAAATAATAGATAAATATTAATGGAATTCATTTATAATGCTGCCTAGCTACTCCTTTTTACAAAACAGCGCACAAAATTATAGTAATACTACAAATTACATCAAGCAGAATACTAATTCAGGGATATATAGAAACCAAATCTAAAATTAATGTTAATTTCCTCACGAGTTCCAAACTTTCCCCCCCCTCCTTTTTAGAATTAAAAAACCCCAATAAAACAGGAAAGCTTTCGAATACACTTTTCCTCATACAAACAAATTATATTCAGACTTTTCAGTGTATACATTTACATTCTTTGCTCAAAGCTTTTCAACGATGGCTCTAAGTAAGGGAACCCGACAACTAGCCCACTTACCCGAAAAGAGATGGTGATATTGTTGCTCTATTGTCTGGAAATGTTCAAACTGTTCCTTGGCCGATTTATGGCTGGCTCTGTCCTTCAAGAACTGGGGGTCTCTCACATCCCTGGCAAACAGCAGAAGGAGAAAAACATGATAAAGGGTGTTTTATATGTCGCTTGTTTTGGGAGTTGTACGGCACTTTGTCAACCTCCAAACAGAAACATACAATCAATAAAACATAGCAGTTAGATATAGACAATATTAGGCAAGAGCAAGTTTTCAGTTATAAATAACTTTAGAGGTTCACAATAATATCATTCTAAACCACTATTATCCTTTACATACTACTTAACACCAAAAGTGTAAAAATATAATAACAAATATTTTGTAGAAACATTGAGCCAATATTGTTTACATAATAACAATAACAACGCCAAAATGGTATAACAAACTCTTGCACGGTAGGTATGCAATTCGCTCTTATAATAAACTAGCAATGACAATTGGTCAGTCCTGTACAAAACAGAATGTAATCAATTCAGCACACTCTATCAATGCATTCCTTTCTCCTTTACCGTATTTCTTTGGGCTTCTTGTGCTTGACAAAGATGATGATTGGATATAACTTGGCTTGGTGCATCCTCTCGATGGCCGCAGGGGTCACATTCAAGAGGCAGTGGAGCTTCTGTCAAAACAACAGGGGTGTAAATGGCAAATACAAAAATAGTCTGAAACATTTCATATCCCAATGAAATCAGCAATATGGAAATAAAACCTAATGCCTTTTCAGTCTACTTCAGTCTCCGAAATTAGACAATTGGCTGAAGATTTACAGGCCTGAAACAAATTTCTTCATTCATCCAAGAGTCAATTAAACAGTATTTTTCTTTATGATGAATACAAAACAAGGACAAGAAGAGAAGGTCAGAGCTATCACCTCGTTCTCATTTTGATTCATATTGAATATTATCCTTTCAAAACTTTAAAGTAAAAGACAAGAATTTTTGGAAAATTTTCTAAATCTTGTGCAGTCAACTTAAAATAATTTTGGAGTGGAGGAAAAGAGGGGGGTGGAGGGGTGGGGGCATGGCCTACAATGAGGAGGAGGAGGAAGTTTCCAGTCTACTACTACTCACATTATGACAGCATTGCTTGATGGCCGAGGCCCGCATACAGTGGTAGGCATCCCCTTGCTTCCAGTAGTCGACGAGGACACCCTCCAACAACGATTGGTCCATCGTGGCAGCCGACGCACGCATCAACACTACAACCAAGATTCAAGTTTCAAAGGTATATATTTAGACCTTTCAGTCAATATTTCAGTACTGCGAAATAATAAAACATTGCAAAGAAAAACAAACTAAAATGTAAAGATGCATACATTATACGTGTTCAAAATGTAATAATTCAACTTTTAGAAGTTCTCTTTTTTTCTAACTTATATTTCAACATATTTTAGTTTCTGTGAGTGCATTTGACTCATTTCACTTATGTGCCCAAATGAGAAACCGCCTGGATTATAGGCAGTGAAAGAACTCATCAGAATGATAGCACAAGACGTGCTTGACAGGCAATCTGTACCGTTGTTAGCCCTAAATACCTGGTTCACAGTAGGTGGACTTGTAAGGGATAAATAAATGATGAAAAGTAATCGAGGCTGTACTGTATGTATACAGATGTTGTTATTTGTTTGTTTGTTTTAGTTTTGCGGCACTTCCGACCTCCAAAGATTATATCAGAGCCGAAAAAGTAAGTTATTAGTTTCAGTTAAAAGATGAGACACAGAAGTAGATTGCTGTGTAAAGAGAGCACATTGAAAACAAGTATATATATAATGGAACATCATTGGCATCAGAATCATATCAACATATCTAATATACAAATATAAAATAAACCAAGTACTATCATCAACATCATACTAACACACATCCAAAAAATCTATCTATGATACCCTCCGGTATGTTTTAGTCCTACATACCTGGTTCACAGTAGGCGTACTTGTCGGGAGATTCTGACACCAGTTTGTTGATGAGGGCCTCGGCCAACGGAGCCAGCACCAAGACGGGGCGAATAGATTTTACTGGTAGGGCGGGGAGAACGAGAAGGGATACAAATGAAACCATCATTCACAGACTTATCATGGGTTCAGGGGGTGTAAATGGCTAATAAAAAAATGGTCTGAAACATTTTATATCCCAATGAAAATAGCAATGTGGATACAAAAACTAATGGCGTTTCAGTCCACTTGGATAGTAAAAGTCTGAAATCAGACAATTGACTGAAGATGTACAGGTCTGTTTGGTAGGTATACACACTTTGGAAAGACGACCATGAAGACGACTGGAATGAGATTTATAATTCAAATTTCTGTTATGCTATAACTAGACAGTACAATTTACACCATCTAAATTCAGCACTTCGTTTCCATATTTCAATAGTTTTGTTTTAGGCCTGTCTTCTCTATATCCGTTCTGGAATGTCTTTTCTTTTTTCTTATTTGCATGTTTTCTTTCAATTCATAACAAATTTTTTTCAAGTACCGTAACTAACAACTCTAGAAAATCTAAGGATTTACTTAAATCTACTTATCTTCAAAATAAGAGAGATTATCAAAAACAACTTTTATCAATTTGAATACCTGGTGTATTTACCCTAAGGAATGGTTTAACAACCCCCACTTACTTTCTATCTTCTCCACTTGAGTGTAGCCATGAATGGAATCTGAAGAATAAAAAAAAGAGATTGTGTTATAATTTCTTACAGAAGAGGGAAGGAATAAGTCAGTATAAGATAAGATAGATATATACCTTAATAACCCATGCAGGAAATTATAATGTTTAAGATAATCTAAGGACTAGACTAGATGCATACATTCGACACAAAGCAATCATTCCATACAAATAATATTCTTCCACACCCATAACACGGTAACACAATGTTCCAATTAGATTCAAGATTCAATTCTTTATTTAGGCTTTTGCCAATAATTCAAAAAATACAACTCAATTAGGTCAAAACAAAAATAGTAACTATGAACATTACAAAGAAGAATACCAAAAGACACGGTATTCTTATTATTTAAAGAAGAAGCATACGTAAAGACAAGGCTATTCTTTTCTTACCATCCAAAATAGGAACCGAGTCGCTATTGAGAGACGCATCAGAGAAGGAGCTGCCAAACTCATGGCTGTCTTTAGAGTTGTTGCGATGGTGGCGCTTCCTTCGGAAAAAGCTCCGCCTGGCCGACGCCGATCCTCGACGAGAACCTTTGAGGTCTTCGGATTCGTGGATACTCCAACTCTCTGAGTGAGTCCTTCTCAGAACCAACTCGTCTTCAAGCCTATGGGGATAGACCAGGAAATTATAGCATTATAAATACTGTTACACTCTTTTCTTTTAATGATGAAGAAAATATTTTAAAAATTGCATTAAATAAACATAGACCTGGAAATTATAGGATTTTGAATTACCGTTACAATCTTTTCTTTTATCGTAAGGAAAACATAACAAAATGTGCGTGCTGCATTAAAAAAAAACAATCAAAAGTATCCGTTTTTACATCAGATATGGAATTTCTTAACTTTAATACCCTCCTCAATCGTTACAAACAGATACTACAAGATAAGGGAACCTTTTCTTCACACATAATAACTGGTATGTGCCCAGAGCCTTAACTACAAAGAAGAGAAATGAGAGCAAATGTGTGTGTGTGTGGTTTTTTTCCATACCTGATCCTGCTGGGAATAACGCCGGCCTTGATCTTGGTCCCCTGTTCGTCCACCAGCCAGGCCAGCCACATGCCCAGTTGGTTCTTGTACAGGCTGTTCTCTACGTACAGCACCGCCTCCTTGCTGAAGGTCAGCTCGTGGGCAGACTCGGACACGCGGTCGAAATTGGCTCGAATGTAGAAGCTGTCGCAGGCCATCGTCTGAGCTTTGTTGTACTCTATAACAAGGGTTGGGAGGTTAAAAATAAAAGAAGGTATATTATTATTAATAAATTCAGTGTCCGGCACTGCTGACAACGATTTATGGCCACTAGCCGCGGTAACGGATACTCAAAACTAAAGTATTTAATCTGCGTCGAAATGCGATCTGATGAGAACATCAGTCATTTTACCAAACCATGTGCTATTAGATATCATGTTTTGTGCCATCTTTTCTTGTGCTAATGTTGACTAATATCCCTTTTATATTTTAATTCTGCCATTGTATTATTAGCGCATCGAGCACGCTCTATAAGTGCTATCCATTATTACTACTATTAAAATAGAGGAGGAGGAGGAGGATGTACTTACTGGCAAAGTTGTAGACCACACACAGGGCGATGGTGGCACACGGCCTGTTCAACTCCATCATGGCCTTCTCAGCCGTCAGACACCGGAAGTCCACCGAGTTGAACTGGCAAGGAAGGAAGATGGAAAAAAAATCATTGTTATTACATTAGAGAGAACAGTGTAATCTGACATGTGTAGCTACAACCATTCCGTTTCAGACTAATGCTAAACATAATACTATACAGACCTGTAAATGACTCAACACAAAATTGTCTGAAAATTGTCCACACTTCAGGTAAGAAACTATTATACTCTTGACTTCCAATCAATACTGCCCCCCCCCCCCCCCCAAAAGAAAAGTTCAAGCAGTTCCTTAAATTGAGATTGTCTGATATAAGACAATTGGCTGAAGATTTACAGGACTGTACTATAGCCATAATATAACCTTACACCGAAAGGTGCAAACGGTAAATTGATCAAGAAAGAAAAAAGACTATAGCCATTTATCTATCAAAAGTCGTGAATTTAACGGGATTAAAAATAATATGTACAGCTTTTTTTGGGTCATTTTTCAGGGATTATTCTTTACACGCCTTCTCACACTGATGGTACTGATATAGTTTAGAAAATGTGAAAGAAACAAGTAAACAACTGGAACAAAGAAACTGAAAGCTGGAGCAGAAATGATTGCATTATTGTAGAACATGAAACTCACCTCTAAAATATGGTCCCCCCGTTGTAAGAAATGGCCTCCTTCGACGAAACACTCGTGGTAGATTTCATGGATGAAGATGCCGATAGCGTTACCGCCGACAAAGGAAAAGCCAGCACCGAGCATGTTGGGATTGCTCTTCTTCAACGTGATGAAACGACGGCCAGTCAACCCACTCTCGCTGGAGCTAGATCTGGAGTGGACACAAAAATGGCAAAAATTGGCAAATTATCCTATTGTAATTATAGTATAGTCAAGGAACCGGCACTGGAAAGTAGGAATGATACAGATGGAAGCCTTAATTTAGAGAGGAAAGATGAAAACTTTTTAGTCGCCAGAGATTGAAACCTTTTAAGCGCAGCAGTCATCATTATAAAGTGGATGGCTCAGTGGAATGGAGTGCTCGCTTCCGCAAGGAATTTTGATTGCATAGCTAGTACGCTTATAAGGAGGGATGGGTTCGATCCCTCGATGTGTCAGGCCATACACAGCAAAATAGTGAAACAACCACCTTATCATGAATGATTTCTGTTAGGTACTCGAGTCTAATTGGAGGGCTTACCCAGACATGGCTCTGTTGGGACTAGTTAGGTGTTTGGGTGTGGATTTCTCGCTGGGAGACGTCGGTGACAGGGCGAGGGAGGAGGAGGCAATGGAAATGGTGCTGGACGCATCGTGCTGGTCTGTGTATTCTGGTAATGAAAAAATAATAATGATAATAAACCTTGATTGTCCATACAAGAAGGAAATTTGTTTGGTTTACAATTTGCATAGACCATTCACACTTACTTTTATACAATTGACAATTGTCTATAGTTAACACATTTACACACTGGGGTAAGAAATCAAAATGAATACTCATAAGATATAAATGCTCCACAAGGAGAGGAACAAACCAAAAACAACAGTGAAAGTCGCAAACAGTAGGAGTCCAAATTAAGACATACATTGTACTGTTTAGGGCTTTTACAGTCAATCATAATATATGGGGAAAATCAAAATCTTTCTGGCAGCATTTGAAAGAAAAGAGAAATACATTTTTCTTACATTCAAAACACTTCAAAATTTCCTAACAGGCTGCATGTGTTGTATTGTGACTTGCTTGGAGTATGGTGAAAATTGTGGATAAACACTATATAAATGCTACCATTATTCATCCAATGTAATTATTGTACAGGCATACAGACTTACTTTCTGGATTGTATTGTACTTTCATGGACAGATTGTCGCACTGCCTGAGGACTGTCATGGCCACATCGTAGACGGCATTACGCATGTTGATCCCACATACCTAGATGGCACGACAAATAACAGACAAATAATATAAGATACAATGAATGAATGAAACATTCAGCAAAAAAACCAAAGAAAAATAGAACAGATAAGACAACTCAATACAGCAGCAAAAATAATGAATTTAAGTTTAAAAAACAATTTTTTCCATATTTTATTTTCTGGTTTTTCATTTACATAACAGACTTGCTCACAAGAATGAGTTGTCACTGTAGGGATGTAAATGGCAAATCCTAAGAGTAATCCAGAAATTTCACATCCCAATGGAAATAATAATGTGAAAAAAACAAAAAACTAATGGCATTTTAGTCCACTTGGATAGTTTAAAAAGTCTGAAATCAGACAATTGACTGAAGATTTACAGGCCTGTAATGGCTTTTCAGACTTGGAAGGTAAAAAAGTCTGAAATACGAGAAAATCTGAAATATTTACACCCCTGATATATCCTAATGATTAGTACGTACCTCTAGGAGCTGGTCCCCAATGACGAGGCCTGCCTTGGCTGCAGGGCTGTGTTCGCTGACAGAGGAGACAAAAATACCCCCAGACGGGCCTCGCTGGATTTTGAAACCAAACGGCTTGGACGTCTTATCAAAATTAAGATCACGCGTCTCGTGGTGGCTGGGTCTGTGGGTGGCAGAGTAGAAGGTAGATGGAGAATTGATAAAGAGTTAGTTACATTATTATCATTATTCATTATCACTTTAACTTCAAAAATCTTAGTATATAAACTTAATCAAAGTTTGGTTGTTAAAGGTAAATTTCTAACTTGACTTTTAAATTATGTTACATTTAAAGACATTTAAACTTTAAAGCAAAAAGAACATAGCGGCAATAACCACCCCCTAACAATATTATATAGCAAATAAGAACTAAAGAGTCTTACGCGTTTCTTCTATAGATGTATTCATCACTGCTTGGGGACATTTTATATTTGAGAGAGCTTCGACTGTCTATGTGGAACATTGGGGAACCAGAGCTGCTTCTGTCTGAGACTGATGCAAGAAAAGAATGATGTCATTATCATACTGCAGGACAACAAGCAAAAGACATAGAAACAAACAAAATCTTCATCAACCAACTCTTAGATAATAATTAATTTCTATAGCAGTGAAAATAAAAATGTCAATTCTAGTTTCTCCTGTTTAGCAAAAATCAATTTCCTTCTTTTTTCATGTTTATCGTTCTAAATGTCAGATTATTCAGTCTTAATTCCTTCAAAACATTATGTTCAAATTGACTGGAAACCACTGATCTTGTTTTTTTCTATTACTAGTCTCCAGCTTCTTCAAATCCAAATGATAAATCATCGGTGTCGTTCTCTAAACGAATAATAGAAATGCGTTAACTACTGTACAATTACTATTGATGGTAACACGCATTGCTGTATAATAAAAGTTTTTTTTTGTCTCCTGTAAAATCTACTCACACTGAGTCATAAATTTAAAGAACAACACCGACAATATATCAGTGTCAAACAGTGCACTGGCCGATACCAATGGCAATAAAGGCATATTTTCGTGTCGCTTCTTCTCTTCTCTAAATCAAAACCCCCTGTAATACTGTGCGCGACTCACCAATTTCGACAGAGCCCGATTTGGCAGGATTGATAACACCGCCACCCGCGGCGAGAGGATTTCCACTGGAGTACATTTCAAACATCTTGTCCCTCTCCCTTTTGTTGGTAAAAGCCGTCTGCCTCGCATTGTCGTCGTCTAAAAAGGTACGGCTGTGAGGAGAAGTCCGTGGATAGTGAAAGTGCTGGGCTTCGTCTCCAATCGTGGGTGTAAACCTTTCTATGGTGCTGCAGCTCTGTTTGAGACAGAAAATGAAGTTGACAATGTAAGTAAAATCTAACAGATGTTATAAGTTGTAACACACGCCAGTGACGAATTGTGGTTGTTTCAAGTGCTTAGAGCAGAGTGAATACTGTGGATAAGCGCTATTCTTCCTGGCTTTCACTCACACTGCTCTTGCCTAGTCTACAAAACAACAACGGTGATGCCTACCTTTTGTGAGATCAAACTGGGACTGCTGTATCTGTCTGTTGGAGGGCCGTGGAAAGACAAGGGCCTGTCAAGTTCAAGGTCAACTGTGCGGATAACGGGGAATGTTCCGGGTGGTGAAGACGGGGATGTCCTGGCAAGAGTTTTAAAAAAGGTTAAAATAGTTTTAGTCATCCGCCTACATTTATTAACTCTCTAAACAAGATAAGGCTTACAGATTCCCTTTTCACACTCACTCATGCCCATGCACATGTCTAATAATAATAATAATAAATGGCATTTATGGTGCGCTTTCCATGAAGATATCCCAAAGCGCATTACAATAATTCCCATCAGAACTGATACATACATACATGTACAAAGAAAGTTACATTGGCAAATAATAATAAAAAGACAAGTATAGAATAATAAAATAAAATATCTCAATAGCATAAAAACTAAGTAGACAAAAGACAGCAGCGGCGATGGTAACAACTCACATGGATGCAGCCGAGTGGTGGTATGGGTTAGGGTTGAGGTGGGGAGGAGTTCTAGAGTGTATGATGCCAGGACTGATCCACGACTGGGTGACTGTGGGGGAGGAAATGCGGTGGCGGTCGGGGAGATCCATGACAAACTCCGAAGACGCCTTCATGGACGGCGGCACTTCGAGGGAGGATGGGCGGGTCGTACCCCACGGATGAAACTGGGACATGACACCCCCGACGCCATTTACGTGCTGGGATGCCACCCCCACTGGCAAGGTTGGCGAAACGGTACCTCCACCTATAGGTGATAGATAGATACAGACATATATTATTATAAAAGGATGGGAAATAAGCAGAAAACATTTCTTTCTTTATTAGATAAAATGACAACCCAAAAACAAATAAGCAGGAAATTAGTAATAAAAGATATAACAATTTGTATTATCAAAACCATAAAGAATTTTGATTAAACTATTATTAATGACAGGTCTAATTTCTACTTTTCTACACGGTATTGATTGATATTTTAAAGTCTGATTCCCTTTCACCTATTTAAACTAAATGATTAGACAGCACAGGCATAGCTGGGACACATCTTTAAAGCCAGCCCCACCGACACATCATCATGTTGTAGTTGTACAATCGGCTCGGCGGTGTTGTTACCTGAGACAGAAATTGGAGACGGTCCCAAGCTTGGCGAGGCCCCGCCATTGGATCTGTGGTGGTATGGATGGATTGCTGTGGTGACTGGCGTGCCCACCGACGACTGGACGGGTGTGTAGCCACTGATGGGGGACTCGCAGGACAGCCGATGATTGGCTGGCCAGTTGACAGGGGGAGGAGCCTGCCAATGTTTGTCTGAAGATCTGTGGGTGGTGGTGGAGCTTGGAGGCCTGCGACCTTTCATCTAGTAGAGAAAGATCACCAGAAAAGAGGTTTTATTTTCTTCTAGTAACAGTTCCGAAGTTCTTAGCCATAAAAACCTTGGACATTACATGGCGGACAAGATTGTTACCTCGAGACCACAACAAGATAAGGCTTACAGATTCTATTTTCACACCATAACAAATACTGAACCTCTGTTTTACAGTCCATCTGCCAAAGAGCTTGAACATACAGCCAGAGTCAAAGCCTCAAAAACTTACCCTCAGTCGAATGGCAAGCGAGTATACTAACCCCAAAAAACCACAAAAAAACTCAGGCATAGAATATATTTATCTTTCTTTCTTTCTTGATCGATTTATCTTTCATACCTTTCGGTGTAAGGCAGAATATATTTATAAATACAGCATCATGCATTTTTGTGAGTGGAAATTAAGATTAAAAATTAAATTGGCAATTTATATAGCGCCTATCCACGATCTTCATCATGCTCTAAGCACTTTACAATGTCCAGTAATGATGTATTTTTTTTACCTGTGCTACTTTTGGCGGTCCTCTATGGCCGTGTTCCCGTCGCAGCTCCGACGGCAAAGTGGCACTCCCCAGATGGCCGTGGCTCTGGTGCTGGGAGACCCAACTCCCCCGGGAACTGGCGGCGTGCTTGTGCGAGGGCATCGTCCCGTACAGCTGCTGTCCGGGGGAGGGTTTCACGTACACGGGAGGGGCCCGACTAGGCATGATGTGGGGGTTGACGGAGGAGGAGGAGGACATGGAGGGGCCGTGCAGGATGCCCACGCTGAAATGGGACTGAGATTTGGATGACGACGCGGAGGAGATTGGAATGGATAGGGGGGCGGGGGATGATGAGGTGGCATTGGTGGTGGTTGATGGTGGTGGTAGTGGTGGAGATAAGGATGACGGCATTAGTTGCTGCTGATTGTTATTGTTATTATTATTCATGGCAGTGATAGACGTTGGGGTGAAGGCGGACGAGGCCGATTGCTGTGAGTGTGAGTTGGAGGATGGGTAGCCTAATGCGTCGCTGTATTTCATCATACTCATGTCGGAGTTCTGAGAGTCGTGATGTGTTGCAGTGGTGGCACCGGCGGCTTGGCTGGACGGACTCATGACAGTTCTATCACCGTCGCCACCACCACTCCCTCCTCCACCCCTGGCATCGTGATTGGTGAAAAACAAGTCTTTGACACTAGGTCTCTCCTTGGAGGATTTGTGACCTGTAGTGGATATCACAGTTGAAGGACAAGGGGGATTATGGTGATTCTGTTGTTGTTGTTGCTGTTGATGTTGTTGTTGTTGACCTCGAGTTTTGGGCCACGTGCCGCAGTTACTGTCCAACTCGAACTCTCTTTTTCTATACTGCTTCGACGAGCGTTCGACTACATTTGCGTTTGCAGACACAAGTTTGTCATGACTATTTCCGACATTGTTATTGGATCCGGTAGAAGAATTGAACAGATTTGAGGAAGCGTTGTCGGGATGGAAAATGTCGACCTGAGTACCGCAGTCTTCCACCACTTTCGGCGGCTGACTTCCTTTCAAAACTGATGTCGACGATTCCTTCGATCGAAGCACGCATTCTAGTTCTTTATCCCTCTTCTCCTCTGCTGCGGCTTCCTTCTCTCTCTCCTGGCTTTTATTCCTGGATCGGAAAATCCTCTCCACCTTTTCCTTCGCCTTGTCCAGCATTGGTAGGCTGTGCCTTACCTTGTCGTGGTCCGGATGTCTCAGCGCTTTGCCGGGACTCGGTCCAGGGCTGTCGAGACTGTCCGTTTGAGAGCCGCTGTTTCTCAGATTCTTACTACTACCAACACTGCTGGGCATGTCCCACGAACAGCTTCGTATGGCCAGGCTGTCCGACTTGCTCATACTGCTGGAGACGGTCATTCCTTCCGGCAGAGGAGAGTTGATCCCCGTCGAGGTCGGAGTCGGAGAAGAGCCAGCCGAGCTGAAGGGAGACGACTGCCTCCATACGTCGAGGACCAGGCAGTCCGTGGCAGTTTCTAGAACCTTCATGGCGTCCGAAGGACTCAGGCTGTCTACTGGAATGTTGTTGATCTAGACCATAAGGAAGATGGCAAAACAAATTAAATATTGAATATACAAAAAAATGCTTTATTTAATACAAACATGAGCATCACATCCTGTATTTCGTGTAAGGAAACATAGAAAGAAATCAAATATCAAGTTTTAGAGTTGTACATTTTATTCATTTGTACATTTATACATTTGAATTACTAGTGGCTCCAAAATACATATTGAATTGAAACAGGTCAACGATATTTGTATTAAGCTTTGATGATAGAAAGAACTTAGTGTTATTATCATACTAGAGTGTTGTTCACTTTAGATAATACCTCTATAAAATAATTTCTTAGTTCAGATTAAACTCAAAACATTTAATATGTCTCTCTGTAATATGAAGAATTGTGACCGAACGACAAATTTCCTCAACTCTTTCTGTACCCTGTAGAAAATGCAAGTCAGGTTGTATAAGGACGTGCCTAACACACTGTACAGCCGCTGGAACGAAAAGAGTTAATGAACAATTATTATCATTATTATCACGATGACTATCTTACATTGATGATTCTGTCGCCCACACAGGGCATCAAGCCGTACTTGGCCACGATACCGCCTGGATTGATGCGGCCGATGAAGAGGCCTTGGTCCAGCAGGATCCCTGGGTCTGGTGGATGGAGGAAACACAACATAACACATTACATAACATAAGTCTTCTTATATTGCACTTTTCACGGAGTCCTCAAAGCGTTTTACATTTAACATAATATAATCATCATAGCTTGTCGCTCCAATACTGGATCCATTTACAAGCCTCACAGGTGCAATCTCTCAAGTCATCGACGGAGCAGGATGGGCCAATCGTGCATTCATGGAGGATATGGTCCATACATAATATAATAAGACATGGGTACACAACTATTTATCAGTGCTGATAATGAGAAAAAGTAAAAAAAGAGGAAACTTTTCTGTGCGCGCCCCAACCCAGAGATTAAAAAATAATTACAGAGGTGCTTGCCCCCAGCATTCCAAAAGAAGAATCATGGGACTGAAAAAGCAGAATATGACACCAAAAAGCAGAATCAACCTACCGA